>APFE031027433.1:0-31887 GCA_000404065.3 Pinus taeda | reverse complement strand
CAAAGCTGAAATTCGTCAAAAAAGGGAAGAACCCCAATGGGCAGTATTACTGGACATGCAAGGGGGCATCCTTTCTATCACTCCCAAGAGTCCATGAGACTGCTACAGCCTCCAAAATCCGGTAATCTTCAAAATATTCTAATTTCCTTTGCTTCCAACAAATTTAGTTATTTTCTTTCTATGCCCTATATTGGGGTTGCCACTCATGTTCCTTCTTTCTAACCTACTACCATTCTTGTGAGCCCTAGTTAGGCCAAACCTTCCCCACCCGGTTTCACTTTCGGACAGACCTACAATTTAGTGGGTCCTTGATCTATATAAGGGTAAAAAAAGCATGCTTGAAACATAACTGTCACTCTTCTATCTATTAGGAAGAATAAGTTGGGAGAGAAAATCTTGGAGAAAGATGGAGAGATTTCTTCTGTCAACCGGTAGGCCTATATCATATGAAGCTATGACTAAGGTTGATCTTATGCTTATTCCCCAAATGTGTCATGTTAATGTTCCTTTTATTCTAAATGTTATGGAAATACTGTAGAAACTACTGAATAATATTCATTTCATTTCTACACTACAATCTTTTTTCTGTAGTTTTACTTCTTAAAGTAAGGGATTAGTCTCTCTTTCTCAAGCCTAGCGAGATGCCTTGCTTGTAGTAGGTTCCCAGCAACATCTAAGCAAGGTATTTCATATATTGATCCATACCTTGAGCATATCCAGTACCCAGTGAAGAGCCAGCCACACCAGTGGCATATCCACCATCAGCGCATTCTGTAAGTTTGAGGTAGATCTTTTAAAATCGGGTTTTTTTCAATCAGTCAACTAGAACTATCCGTAAAAGTTTTTTATATTAATCCAAATCCCAAAAGTAATCTAAATGTTTTTTGAGCCAAGAATGGAGAATAAAATTTTTTTATATTAATGCAAAACCCAAAATTAATTTAAATGTTTTATGAGCCAATTATGGAGAATAAATTGGTTGAGTTATTCTCGTATGAAATATTTCTCTCATACGAGATCTGAAGCCAGCTGAGAGGGAGTGGAGCGTATGATCATAATAGCGTAAACTGTCCACGCTATGGAGGGTATGATCATAATAGCGTATGATCGTAACTGAGAGCGCAAGGGAAATTCAAAGCATAACGACTAAGAGTTTTTTTTTTCCCTTCGAATTAAACACCACCAATAATAATTATTTTTTCATGATGCAAATTTATATGAGGTTTTTTTTTCTGTAATGACATGTCAATATTATGAGGTGTTTCTATAATGACATCATTAATGTTATAATGGAAACTGAAATGTTTTTACATTATCTTTATAGAAGCATATCTAAAATATTACTATGTTAGGGTTCTACTTAAGTGGGAAATTGATTGATCCTCTGACGTGATTGAGGGTGCTAGAACTGATTAACCTATACTTTTGAGACTTGATCTTTTGAGAAGTAATTCATTGCACTGTGTAAGTGGAAAATTGATTGATCCTCCTAATACTCAATTGGCTTGTGTCGCTTTTCCTGCATTTAGTTGAATCAAACTTGCATCTTTGTCTTGGAAGTTGATGGCTCTGCGAGCAAGAACAACTTGAATTCTGATATCACAGGGGCTTGTTATCTCCATAGTCTGTGATCATTGGTATTCTTGGAATTTTATGCCATAAGAATAACTATGAGTTAGAAAACATCATGGGTTATATTAGAGAAGGTAATACCATGCATTAGAAAACATTACGAGTTAAGAATATGGAGAAAAAAATGTTGTATGGATTAAATACAATGTCTTTATTTTTAATAATGTGAACTCTAGACTAGTGTGACTAATTTTTTTGGAAAATTTTTTATTAATACAATACAATAGTAAATATTTGAAGATATTCAGATAATTAATCAATTAAGATGGTATTCATAAATTAACACACATGTGAAAAAATGTATTGGATCTGATTACTTGCAGGTATTTCAAGTTTTTCAAGTAAATGAGAGATGATATTCTTAAAATAAAACACACATGGAAACATTGAATGGGCAATGTTTTCCAAATAATTCTTATCAGCCAATGGAAATTTAGCAGGTACAAATATCCTTCACTGACCTTCCCCAACTCTGGAGCTTTAATAAACTTCATGGTTGAGTTTTGAAATTCTTCACTGCTGAAATGTTGAGATACCTGTAACATCGTCTTCTCTTGAATCACAGCATATTGGTTATTGTTATTTTCAAAACCAAAATCAATGTTGAATGGAGCATCAATGTAGAATCTACTAGAGGGTACTCAACAAACACACTGATTATTTACCTGAAAATGTTGTGCGTCCTCTCATTATATGTGAAACCTTTATTTTGAGACCCAATTACCTCCTTTTTTATTTCAGAATGATTTGACGCATTCTTGTTGAGCTTTGCCAAACATTGTCCTATCACATCACAATGTTGCTAATATCGATGTTGTGGGAATCATGAGCTCTCTTACAAACATAAATGATGATATCATGTGATTTTGTAATGTGATATCCACAGGAAAAGGTCTGGAAAAATATTCTATGGTCTTCAAGTCTCACTAAAATCTCTCCTTATAAATTACAAACATTAACAGTCCCAAACATTAACAGTCCCAACAAATGAACTAACAGTCCCAACAAATGAACTTGGAAACTTTATGTAGTAATACCGTTACAATGCCGTGAGAATATTTGTTTTCCTTATGAAAACAGGAATTTGACTGCTAATATCCATTGCTTCGAGCTGCCCCACAATTCTGTCATAGCCACATAGCACAACGAATTCTGCACAACAGGAAATATTCTTTACTAAAAATTCTGCCTCTTTTGAAATAAATCCTGAAAAGTGTGGATTTCTTTTGAATTTTTTATAGATCACTATTTCAGTATTTCCTAGACTTCCAAATGTAAATTCAGGAAGCCTACCTGGATTTGATGTTAAATTGCTATCTGGTTGTGCAATTGCAAACATATGACTATACTTTCTCAATTCAAAAGACCTTTAACACCCCTTCTAACAGATTATAAATCATTTGAGATTCATTCAATGCTTTCAGGCAATTTGTTTACTTCCAAACATGCATCTTCTTTGCAACATGGTTCTCATCGTGGAAATCCTCAGAGGACAAAATCTTTCTCACAAACTATTGTAGAGTCTCCACAAAAGTTCTAGGTAGAATATTCCTCACAATTCCCTTCTTGGAATGGACAGGCCACAAATTCAACTTGGGAAACTTTTTAGAAAATGTAGTTCAAGCATATAAATAGTTCAGATTCAACGTAGAATGTGAAAGGGATACATGTTACTAATGTAATTATGTTGCATCCTTACAACTTCATTTATGTTCATTTTATCTTTATTCATGTGTTAATAACTTAATACAACTTTAATTGTTAGTGTTTTGTATCATAAACGGTTCAATGGAGACTGATGATTTTTTGAAGTTAGAAAAAGTAGTTTTACATTATTCTTGTGAGCTGATTTGATTGGATGAGATGTTGTAGCTTTATATTAGGTTCTGAAAAATTCACACTTGTGGATGTTGATGTTGTTGATGAGGCATATCTATATTCAAGTTTAGACTTTGCAAGTTCTTATCATTCTCATAAATGTGTTGATCTTCATCTTAAGGAGGGGGCAAATCTTTTTCTCTTCCCATTTAAGGATACCTATAGAGGAAGCTTCATGGATTCCAAGCCTTGATGTTTACTTGGACTTCTTGGACTTCATGAATTGTTACTTTAGAGTTATGCCACTCACAATGGACACTTTCAAGCATTTAATATCTCACATGAAAGTGATGCTTATGATTTAAGACAATTGAATAACATTTTGTTTACTAATTTTTATTATCAATAATTTTTATATATCACCATGTTTTTCAAATTTATGCCTTACAAATTATAATTCAAATGTTTTAATATCATCTTTTAGTTAATCATACTTGTAAAACTCTCCATTTAGCTTCTTGATAGTCAATGTAACACCACCTAGAAAGTGATACGACCACTCCAATATAAATCTGTTTGAAAGAACTTCAAGAATTTTAATAAATGTTATTGGAGTCGTCTTATCACTTTCTAGGTGGTGTTACATTAAAGCTAAATGGAGAGTTTTCCAAATATGATTAATGAAAAGCTAATCTTAAAACATTTGAATTATACTTTTATACACTGAAAATGTACATCCTAGGGAGCCTTTACTAATGTCTTTGACTCAATGAAAATAAAATCATGGCCTATAAACATCTTCCGGATGAAGTATATAAATCAGAAGTTAATTATTTTATGATTGGGAAATTAACTAGTAATTTCACCAAATGTTGAAAAGAAAATGTTGTAAGGCATAAAATTGAGAAGCATCATGATATATAAAAAATTACTGACAATAAAAATTAGTAAACAAAATGTTATTCAATTGTATTAAATCATAAGCATCACTTTCATGTGAGATATTAAATGCTTGAAATTGTCCATTGCCAATGGCATATATTTGAAGTGACAATTCATGAAGTCCAAGAATTCCCACTCAACATCAAGGCTTGGACTCCATGAAGCTTCCTCTAGAGGCATCCTTGAATGCGAAGAGAAAAGGATTTGCCCCCTCCTTAAGATGAAGATCAACACATTTATGAGAATGATAAAAACTTGCAAAATGTAAACCTGAATACCTATATGTCTCATCAAATCAAAAGGCTAAAACTTCTCATGAAATCAAGC
Organism: Pinus taeda; assembly: GCA_000404065.3. Classification (NCBI taxonomy): domain Eukaryota; kingdom Viridiplantae; phylum Streptophyta; class Pinopsida; order Pinales; family Pinaceae; genus Pinus; species Pinus taeda. The sequence continues at coordinate 27,168 of APFE031027433.1, read as the reverse complement.
TCACAAACAAGAAAAATGTAAAACTCCTTTTTCTAACTTCAAAAAGTCTTCAGTCTCCATTGAACCATTTCAGTTACAAAAAACTAACTATTAAAGTTGTATTAAGTCTTTAACACATGAATAAAGATAAAGGGAACATAAATAAAATTGTAAGGAGACATCATGAATACATTAGTAACAGGTATCTCTTTCACATTGGACGCTGAATCTGAACTATTTATATGCTTGAGGTACTTTTTCTAAACCATTTCCCAAGTTGAATTTGTGGCTCGCCCAAATTCTTGTCCATTAGAAGGGAATTGTGAGGAAGACTCTACCTAGAAATTTTGTGGAGCTTATGCAACAATTTGTGAGAATGAATTTGGAGTTGGAGGATTTTCAGTATGAGAAACAGGTTGCAAAGAAGATGTATGTTTGGAAATAGACAAATTTCCTCAAAGCATTGAATGAATCTCAAATGATTTCTAATTTGTCAGAAGTGGTGTTCAAAGTCTTTGAATATAAAAAGTACAGTCATATGTTTGCAATTGTGCAACCATAGAGCAATTTAACATAAGATCCAAGTAGACATCCTAAATTTACATTTGGAAGTCCATGAAATACGAAAATAGTGATCTATCAAAAAGTCAAAAGAAAATCCACACTTTTCCAGATTTATTCCAAAATCAAAGGAATTTTTTGTAAAAAAAAATTCCTATTTTGCGGAATTAGCTATGCTATGTTGCTATGACAGAATGGTGGGGCAACTAGAAGTAATGGATATTAGTAGTAAAATTCCTCTTTACATTAGGAAATCAAATATTCGCACCACATTGCAGGCGTTTTACTTACATAAAGTTTCCAAGTTCATTTGTTGGGATTGTTAATGTTTTTAATTAGAAGGAGAGATTTTAGTGAAAGTTAAAAAATTTCCTATTTTGCGGAATTAGCTATGCTATGTTGCTATGACAGAATGGTGGGGAAACTAGAAGTAATGGATATTAGTAGTAAAATTCCTCTTTATATTAGGAAATCAAATATTCGCACCACATTGCAGGCGTTTTATTTACATAAAGTTTTCAAGTTCATTTGTTGGGATTGTTAATGTTTTTAATTAGAAAGAGAGATTTTAGTGAAAGTTGAAGACCACAGAATATTTTTCCAAACCCTTTCCCGTGGATCTCACATTACAAAATCACATGACGTCATCATTTATGTTTGTAAGAGAGCTCGTGATTCCAACAACATCAATATTAGTAGCATTATTACAGGACAATGATTTGCAAAGCTAGGCAAGAATGCATCAAATTGTTCCGAAATCAGAAAGGAGGTACTCGTGTCTCAAAATAAAATATTTTCATATGATGAGAGGACGCACAACATCTTCACGGAAAATAATCAGGGTGTTTGTTGAGTATGGTCTAGTAGATTCTACTTTAATGTTGGATTCCATGTTGATTTTGGCTTTGGATATAACAATAACCAATATGCTCGAAGAAGAAGATGTTACAAGTATCTAAACATTTCAGTAGTGAGGAATCTCAAAACTCCAACCATGAAGTTTCTTAAAGCTCTAGAGTTGGGGAAGGCCATTGAAGGATATTGATACCTACTAGTAAGAAATTGATTATTTTAACAAATCTCCACCACCTAATAACAATTATTTGAAAAACATTTCTCATTTAATGTTTCCATGTGTGTTTTATTTTATGAATATCATCTCCCACACTTACTTGAAAAGCTTGAAATACCTACAAGTGTTATGAAGTAATCAGATCCAATGCATTGTTTCACATGTGTGTTTTAATTTATGAATACCATACTAATATATTAATTATTTGAATATCTTCTCATATTTACTATTGTATTGTATTAATCAAGAATTTTCCAAAAATTTAGTTAGACAAGTCTCAACATCACATGATTAAAATGAAGACATTGTATTTAAGTCGTACAACATCCTTTTTCTCATGGTATTCTTAACTCGTGATGTTTTCTAATTCATGGTATTATCTTCTCTAATATAACACATGATGTTTTCTAACTCATAGTTGTTCTTATGGCATAAAATTCCGAGAATACCAATGATCACAGTCTATTGCTAGAAAAAGCAAATAGGGAAAAGGAGCTAAGAAATAGGTTGTTCTACACAGTTCCATTGTAGCAAAGTCAACTAGCTCAAATAGACACAAGGATTTAATTAAAACATAAATTTTATGCACAACAAAAAAAACAGAGTAAAATAAAGGCAGTTGCCATAAATCTACTTGTGAATGATTAATACCATAACCCAACTAGCACACTTTATATTATATGTCAAAACATGCGAAAATAACATTAGTGTGATAAATTGGAGGTTGCTCCTCCAAGTGAAAAAAAACACAACAATTTACTTACTCGGGTTGCAGAGTAAACTTCTATAAAATTTGGTAAAAATGGTTTTCCCTCACCCACCAATATTTCCTCCACAATATTCTCCTCACTACGTCAAATATAACTTACCCAACATAAAAAATGAATTTTACATCCATATTTATGTTAACATTCAAATTTGACATTAATTACATGATAGAGAAAATATTTAATACGCACCATGGGTGATTTTACATAGTAAACAGTTTCCTGAACTTGCAGGTGTTGTGGAGTGTGGAAAACACGTTATTGAGACATTAAAAATTAATCTTAAGACTTCAAGGTAAACCCACCAATAATAATCCACGTAGATCACTTGATCCACATATCCCACCAGTGATAATCTACGTAGATCACTTGATCCACATATCGATTGGGATTGGCACTCGCGCGGTACAACTCCATTCCAATGCAAACTGCTCCTCCAACCAGGTAGCCTCTGCAAATACCTCAAAAATTTAATCAACCTGCCTATAAAAACTCCAAACAATACTAGTCTATGCAAGTAAAACTTTACTTTAAACTTGGCTGGATTTTTCTCTCTCCTTCACACATGTGGACAAAAATAGAAAGTATTCAGTGATTTGAATTGCTCTAAGTGAGGGAGGTAGAATGTATATTTATAGTGGATGAAAGAGACTGAATAAGTGTGACTCTTGGTTGGGTTGACATGATTTTATGGTAGTTCAGCTTGACTTTTGGAAGCAGTTTAAATTCAAAATTAAAATTTTTCTATTCTTTTATGTTTCTTTTAGGGGCTGACTTGGAGTATATCATAATATGGACAACAACTAGCTAAAAAATTATACATGATTCTCTATTATATGTATGTAGACTTTAACCACCTTATCCTTGGGTTGTTTTTGTCACTGTGCACTAATAGATCTCCACCATCTATTCAATCAATACCACGAATTAATTGTGGACCCACACGTTAACTATGTGCCAACCTGGGCACTAATGGGTCCCTTTGTTTGATTGTATGTGAAACTACATATGCACATATACCTGAATTGTTGACCTTTTGGCCTAAGATCTTTGACCGATCATAAATTTTGATTAATTGGGATATTTCAGTCTTCCACATACCATTGGAAGCGTATTTCTAGGCCACATTCATCTATGCACTTTGCAAGAGCATATGAGTTAATATCCCAAGATAGAAACTCCTTCAAAGTTAAACATCTCCATTCTTGACCTTGGAATTAGTTAAGAAGAAACCTCCAACAATCATAGTCATAATATTTTGAGGCATCTTCATGCATCCTACTACTATGATAGTTCTCTACTAAATATTGTAGGTACCAAAACACTCCCCTTTATATCTTGGAAATCAATACATTATTCAACATGATCAATCAATGACACATAGTCATGCCAATAATATCCTTCACAGAGAGATCTCATCTATGCACTAAAGTTGAAATCATTGCACTCAGGTTTACATCAATTCCAACGCGCCAATTCCATCCATTCCTCTCCAACTCAACAATGCCAAAAATTACATTAGTACCATTGAACTTAAGCAACCATTCAAAATGTTCCTGTATTAAAGGGTAACGAGAAACATGGAATTGCCTTAAATCCGATGGTCTAAATGCAACTATAAGTCATGGTTTGTCCACAATGTTATGGGTGGTGTTATATACAAAGAGACTTCTAACCATAAGGCTCTTAGGAATAATGGGGGATGTATTTGATTCAATATTTTTTCAAGTAGTCTTCTTCTTTCTTGGAGCTATGGTATCATTAGATGAAGTATCCAAGGTTTTGATCAGATTAGTTTTAGGAGTCACCAAAAGATAATCTATTTTTTCATATTGATTGTTCTCTTCAAAGGGGATAAATCTAAATCTTAAAATAATGGGGAGATTGATTCGAATCCTCCTTGGAAATGGCAGTAGAAGATGCTTCCTAAAATTCTAGCAAGTCTTTTAAGGGGATCTCACAAGACAAGATCTATCCTAAGTGACAACATTATGATGTGTGGCCCATTATCACAACAACCACTACCACCTACTCTTTAGTGTAATTTCACCACAATGGAGGCTTCCCTAAATCATGTTACCAAGTATATATGTAGTCCAACAAGTAAAGGTGACAAGGGTAGTCCCAGTAGAGATGCTCTACCTAAGAACGTGGCTTAGCTAGCATAATAAGGAAATACGCATTCTCTAAGAGGCATAATGAGGGCCCAAAGTGACATAGGGTTTATAAATAATCAAGGTCAACAAGATAATATAGAATCACAAGGCAAAGAATAGGGTTGTTATATATGTATGCAATCAATTGATGGCACAACAAATCTTCAGCAAGCCCCAAGTTGAAGCTAGGTGAAAAATTGCGTTTTTGCTAGGGAAATATTTTCCTAGGGAAAATAACATTAGCCATAAAATGGAGAAATTATCCATGAGAGTAGGTTTATTTTGAGGAAAATACCTCACAACCAAGTGTTAAATCCCTCCAATAGTAGCATAGATAACCCTAGTTGAAATTAACCCCTAACCATAGCTAGCGACTTTCCTTGAGCTCAAAACTCAGGTTTGTGGCAGAAAAATGTAATTTTAAGATAATTTTTGTTGTGATCAACAATTTGAACACGGCCAATTCGTTAACCTTAGCTAATGGAGTACATTGGATACCTATGTAGGATAAAATAATAAAACCTATCAAGTAGTAACAAAATATAAAATACTAAGCTTCAAACTCATATTATCACTGGAGATTCGACCGTGATCCAACCACTTAATAGATAGCCCTAAGCTGCTTATGTGTAGTCCTTGTGCAGTCATTGCACTTATTTTCATCACAACTTCTAGGGATTGTGTAAATCCTTCTCGCTGATCAATCTACTGGCTAAATGATCTATCCTTTGGCCCTCCAGTCTCACACCCCAGATCCGGACATGGAGCTGATCTGCTCCTCAGTAAATTCACGAATATAGTCAAGGCTGTTACTCTTCCTCAAAGTGGATTTACGATGACCAATGTGGCTCTATGGTACCTCTTCTAGATCTCTCGCTGCCTCCTCTGAAATGTATCTCCGGATTAGGAAAATTTCCAACCAAGAAAGATATCCCTACACCTCACTGTAATAAGTCTCCTTATTGACTTCTCCTACAACTGTTGCGCTTCTCTCTTGAGAATTCAATCTCTTGATATCATTGGATGTGTATTTCCAAATTCCCATCAAGCCTCTTCTTATAATCTCCTCGTTGATCAATCACGACTCATATTAGATTCTAATCAATGGCTTAGATCATCTTGACTTGATCCTCATCTTATTCTAGAAGATCCATATCCAATATAATCAATACCCTTTAATTATTTTAATTGGTAAGTTTAGACTTAGGCCTCCATTAAAAAAAAATAATAATTTTAATTAAAACCTCCTTCAGGTGAAATTTCCCAAAAAAAATTGTTATTGTGGAATGCATGTATCCTAGCCTCCCTGTAAAATCTTGTAGGTAGAGCACATCTGATACTACCAGAAATCAACAGTTAATGGGGTCTAGTCTCTCAGCAATGCATCTACTAAGGCCATATACATCTCGAAGAGGCTTGGGTACCTATGGAGTGGGTGCCCTCAAGGTTTGGCCTTTTATGGCCCACCTAGCTTGAACAACATAGATTCTAGTGAAAAAATCCATCCATCAAAGACTAAGATCAATAATCCATCAAACTGGACCATATTTGAGTGTTAAGGGCATATTAATACTTCAAACAAGGATCACCTTCCAATATCAAGACAAATTCCTTGTAAAGGTGTTTTCTCCCTTAATAGGTGTGGCTAATTGTCAACCCTATTAGGTGCTTCCAACCCTCAAGTTGAAGTGGAATTTCCAAGGTCTACCCCTCAACTGATAGGTGTTAGTGTACAATAATGATGATAAGGAACGTGAAAGAGCTTCATAGTCGAGTTCCATGGTTAAAGGGACTAACCGATGGGTTGTCTATATCATGAGTGTATGGATGTAAGGAGGGAGTACTCATGGAGGCATGAGTTACCTTTATTAGCTTTATTTTTCCACCTCTCTTATGTGCCTTTTACTTCTATTGATTATTACTTGTATTACGAGTTATACCTTAAGGTTTATCTAGTTCTCTTTATGATGGTAACAATATGAGTTCCCATTAAGATGATTCAGTTCATTTCTCATAAATGTTGGGACATGCAATGGTTCCTCTTGATGTAATAGAGCATCTTATGCTGAGGAACTAGGTGATGTCTAATGTAGAGGTTAGAGCTCATGCTATGATTTTTCCCATCTGCTAACATTATGTCCCAACCATATTTTACATTTTGGTTTTCTTCTTTCATTATGGCCATGATATTATTTTTCTTTTCTTTTAGCTATATCAACCTTAAGAGAAACATTTTTTTAGCCCAAATCAAGTTATGTGAACATATGAGTGCCAAATCATAAAGAATCAATGACAAGTTGAACTTGAAGAATGGAGGTGAGGTATGGGGTTTTTCTTGTGGCATGCAAAGTGTTAAGTATGGTATAGGGGAGAATGGAACACATTATTTCAATCATGGCCTTTCCTAATAGTGTCCCTCCTTAACTCTAAGTACTCAAGGTAGGTCCGACTAGACTAGGGCTAAAGCTTAAATCCCCTAGTAAGGTAAGAGAAAAAAATTATAGTCAAGGTCTATCAGTCTTTCATATCACCCCATAATCCATATTAAATGCCCAAAACTAAAAAATATCTAACAACCCAATTGCAAAATTATCAAAGTACCTTCAAGTAGTAGCCCACCTTCATCCAAGTGCAAATTATGGATGGCGAGAAGCAAATGGTTGATGCAAATGGAAGAGGCACATGGAACATCATCATCAAATGGTTGGATGAAGGGGCTAATAGTTGGCTAGCTCCCTGACTAGCTATCAAATATAGGAGAAACATTTCCTCCTATGGGGTTACCAATTTTGATGGGTAGGAAGCCCTATACTCTTGGTAAAGTCTAAATGAAACAACATTTGTGGTGAAAAATATTTGAGGATATTCAATGCAATGGATAAATCCTAATTAAAGGAAATGTAAATGTTTTAAAAAATGCTTGTTTCTTTCCTACACAGAACCTCTCATACTTGCTTGTGATCCCGCTGATGAATATGAGAGATAATATTGTCAGACATATTATTTGAGTTGAAACTATCAATTTATACCCAAATGTGTTTGCTAAGGATCTTTTTGATGTGCGAGTCAAATGGATCCATGTGCAATCTAGGCCAATAGAAAGTTAGACTAAGGAATTGCTCGACGATTTCAAGTACCTAATCAACTTGGTTAATAATGCACCTAGCAACCTTGCTAACATGTGAAAGCTACAAAATGATATGCAAATACAATAGTACAAGAAGGAAATGGTCTGCTTCGACCAACTAATGGTTGATTGAATGAAAATATTGTCGACTATGACCAACTGAGGGAGAGATTACTTAAGCTATGAATAACCATGTATATTATAATCATTTGTATTATAGTTTAATGTTTGGATACAATGTCAGATATTTGACAGAGTGACTTCCATGGATTATCGTATGACAAGTCTAATTGCAGGGTTAAGAACTTCTAAAGTCTAATCCATCTAGGGAGAGTATAATTCCATAGAAAGATCCCACTATTGAATTAATTAATAAGAAATTTTCTTGTTTTCTAAAGCACTTTAGATACAAGATGGTTGAATGAATAAAAATACTATTTTCTATTTCAATTCAATAATTCAAGTGTATAATCCATGTAATGCAATCTGTTGAGTATGCAATTAATGAGTGGATCACTATGTAATAAAATCTAGCATAGAAATAAATTTACATCAAGGATAGCTGAGTTGAATTGAAGTAATGTCTTAGGATTGTCTTTTGGTCATGTTTATGTTAAAAATATAGGAGCAATTGAAACATGAACCTTCTCTAAGGTAGGATATCCTCTTTTCCTTTGTAACTAAATCAATTTATAGTTGATAAGATTGGTTCGTCGCAAACACCTGTCAATATCAAGTCGACAGTTATTAAGAAAAAATAAAAAATGCATTATTTCTTGACTTTCCAAAATAGACTATAGATGTTTGATTTTAGGCTTGTGTGGAAGTTTTTTGCAGTGGTGTGATCCCACTATAGATAATAGATTAAAAAAAAATAAAATCAAAATATTCTTGAAGTAAATAAATTATTTCAAACATTAGCAAAGAAACGAATTATTTTAAGAGTAATATTTACATAGTAAGTTATTAAAATTGCTTTTAAAGATATATATTATTTCAAGAGTAATCTCCATGCAATAAAATATTCAAACCGCTCTTCAAGATATATTTAGTAATACCTAGAGGGAAACTATTAAGGATTAATTAGTTGCAAAGGTTGTGAACCTAAAATTAAGTGAAATAGATGTGTAGTATCAATCCTCCTACAAATTATTGATAAGATTGTCTCCCTTCTTCATCACCAACTAATTACTAACAAACAATGACATACACATATAGAAATATAACACAATGATTGTAACATTCACAATATTTACCATCCAAATCCAAACACATAAACACAGAATCGACTCAAAACATTTAAACACAGACGTACAAACCACTCAAGGCAAGTAACATAGACCAAATTAAATAAGAGAATGATGTAGTCATGTCAAGCAAAGAAAACATAACATAATTTCAAAATATGAAGTTTATCTCAAACATATACCTAATAATGATAATTTAAAAATGTGACATTGTTGCACTCAACTCGAACTAGCCTAGATTCATCTAACTTTAGATCTATCATGCACCGAGAGGGATTCAATCCCTCTAGGTGCAATCCTGTCTTAAATTATACACACCAAAAGAAAGGTTTGCACCAAGATGGATTTGATCCCTATTAGCGCATGCTATATCAAGAGTTAGATGGATCTAGGTTGGTTTATTTATAGACTTAGATCCACCTTAACTCTTGATCTACCAAGGGTAGAGAGGGATCAAAACTCTTGTGGCGCAAACTTATTTTGGAGCGATGATCTATCTCGATGCTTATATATGGAGTTAATATGGATGTAGGATGGTATGATATAAATTTCACATCTCTCTATATAAATGTATTCTCATTTTCAATTTTATTAAAACCTAGATATAATCTTTATGGAATATCCACATAGTTCTATTTGATTGTTTTCACTATATGCATTGATTTTAGTGTAGGTTTTGATTTCTAATCGTAATCTATTACTTGCATTAGATGCATTAATTTCAGTGAGGATGTTGTTTTTTAATCCTATGTGATTGCTTGCATTAGATGAATTGATTTTAGTATAGATGTTGATTTCTGATTTGATGGAACTGAATTTATGATGGTACAATAATTTTAAAGTGATTGGATTAACAATGTACATTGATTCTAGTGTAATCACAAAAAAATTACTCACAATGTGCATTGATTTTTATGTTATAGTAATTCAACCTATTAATATTAGAGAGAAAGAGAGACAAGGTATGGCATTTACTATAATAGCCTGAGTTAAAGATTTGAATGGTTTACTATTTAAGCTACTCGTTTCGTTAATCCATATGAAAATATGGCAAAACTAATAATGTCACTACTAAAATATGTCAAAGTTGCCACACTATGGAGTTAGAGGGAAATTATTAACAATTAATTAGCTCTCAAAAGTTGTGATACCTGGAATTAAATTTAAATTAGATGTGTAGAATTAATCCTCCTGCAATGTGCAAATTAATTATTTATAAAATCACCTCCCTTCTTTATCACCAACTAATTACTAATAGACAATTAAATATATTCAAAATATATCTGAAATTACATATATTCAAAATTATTAATAGATAATTGCACACAACAATTTATTCAAAATATTTATTAGAGGATATGACATATATTTAAACATTCGAAACAAACCATCTCTTAAAAATTTTCATCAAAATGTTGTTCAAGATCCATTTTTAAGATATATAGAAACTCAAGATGTGATAATTTTTTGGAGAAACATGTGATGTAAATATTTTGTAAATCTATCCACTCATTAAAAAAAATAAACAATACATTATTTCTTGACTTTCCAAAATAGACTATAGATAATAAATTAAAAAAAACCTCAAAATATTCTTGAGGTAAATAAACATTATCAAAGAAACGAATTATTTTAAGAGTAATATTTACATAGTAAGTTATTAAAACTTCTTTTAAAGATATATATTATTTCAAGATTAATCTTCATGCAATAAAATATTCAAACTGCTCTTAAAGATATATTTAGTAATACCTAGAGGGAAACTATTAAGGATTAATTAGTTGCAAAGGTTGTGAACCTAAAATTAAGTGAAATAGATGTGTAGTATCAATCCTCCTACAAATTATTGATAAGATTGTCTCCCTTCTTCATCACCAACTAATTACTAACAAACAATGACATACGTATATAGAAATATAACACAACGATTGTAACATTCACAGTCATTACCATCCAAATCCAAACACATAAACACAGAATCCACTCAAAACATTTAAACGCTGATGTACAAACCACTCAAGGCAAGTAACATGGACTAAATTAAATAAGAGAATGATGTAGTAATGTCAAGCAAAGAAAACATAATATAATTTCAAAATATGAAGTTTATCTCAAACATATACCTAATAATGATAATTTAGAAATATGACATTGTTGGACTCAAATCGAACTAGCCTAGATTCATCTAACTTTAGATCTATCATGCACCAAGAGGGATTCAATCCCTCTAGGTCCAAGCCTGTTTTAAATTATACACTCCAAAAGAAAGGTTTGCACCAATATGGATTTGATCCCTATCAGCACATGATATATCCAGAGTTAGATGGATCTAGGTTGGTTTATTTATAGACTTAGATCCACCTTAACTCTCGATCTACCAAGGGTAGAGAGGGATCAAAACTCTTGTGGCGCAAACTTATTTTGGAGTGATGATGTCTCTCGATTCTTATATATGGAGTTAATATGGATGTAGGATGGTATGATATAAATTTAACGTCTCCCTATAAAAATGTATTCTCATTTTTGCCCACAGGGCTTTGGATTGACGGTGAATGGGTGTGATGTTAAGGCACTCATTGCGATAGGTCACCGGTTCAAATCCCCCGTGGGTACTTAGGTTAGTCTTAACGTAAAAAAAAAATAAATAAATAAAAATAAAAAAATAAATAAAAAATAAAAAATAAAAAAATTAAAAATAAAAAATAAAATGTATTCTCATTTTTAATTTTATTAAAACCTAGATATAATCTCTATGGAATATCCACATAATATTTTTAATAATAATCAACATATTTTTTTTATATATATCTCAACAGTAATTATAATTTTTTTTTCTTTTATATTTAATTAAAAATGTTATAAAATAATATTAAAATAAAATGCTTATAAAATATTAGGCTTGTGAAAATATTTATGGCTATTGTGCATGTGATATCTAAAAGCCATGGTACTGTAACAAAACCTATTTACAAATCAATAATATCTCTACATGTCAATAATATCTCTAGTAAAGGAGAGGTGACTATTCATGTTTAATAATCTTGTTATATTGTAAGTATTAAGTGTTTTGTCCTTATTAATTAAATTTAAATATGGTTACAAAATCATTGTTAGTCCTTGCCAAGGTAGGACTCTATTTGACCATTACTTGTTTAACATTGAGCAATGCAACTTATAATGTTTATGTTTAAAGAAAAATATGTATTTTTCAATAGTATTAAGAAAGTAATTTTCAAACATGTGATTTTGTAATGTGATATCCACGGGAAAAGGTCTGGAAAAATTTTCTATGGTCTTCAAGTCTCACTAAAATCTCTCCTTATAAATTACAAACATTAACAGTCCCAACAAATGAACTAACAGTCCAAACAAATGAACTTGGAAACTTTATGTAGTAATACCGCTACAATGCCGTGAGAATATTTGTTTTCCTTATGAAAACAGGAATTTGACTGCTAATATCCACTGGTTCGAGCTGCCCCACAATTCTGTCATAGCCACATAGCATAACGAATTCTACACAACAGGAAATATTCTTTACTAAAAATTCCGTCTCTTTTGAAATAAATCCTGAAAACTGTGGATTTTCTTTTGAATTTTTTATAGATCACTATTTCAGTATTTCCTGGACTTCCAAATTTAAATTCAGGAAGCTTACTTGGATTTGATGTTAAATTGCTATCTGGTTGTGCAATTGCAAACATATGACTATACTTTCTCAATTCAAAAGACCTTTAACACCCCTTCTAACAGATTATAAATCATTTGAGATTCATTCAATGCTTTGAGGCAATTTGTTTACTTCCAAACATTCATCTTCTTTGCAACATGTTTCTCATCGTGGAAATCCTCAGAGGACAAAATCTTTCTCACAAACTGTTGTAGAGTCTCCACAAAATTTCTAGGTAGAATATTCCTCACAATTCCCTTCTTGGAATGGACACGCCACAAATTCAACTTGGGAAACTTTTTAGAAAAAGTAGTTCAAGCATATAAATAGTTCAGATTCAACGTAGAATGTGAAAGGGATACATGTTACTAATCTAATTATGTTGCATCCTTACAACTTCATTTATGTTCATTTTATCTTTATTCATGTGTTAATAACATAATACATCTTTAATTGTTAGTGTTTTGTAACATAAATGGTTCAATGGAGACTGATGATTTTTTGAAGTTAGAGAAAGTAGTTTTACATTATTCTTGTGAGCTGACTTGATTGGATGAGATGTTGTAGCTTTCTATTAGGTTCTGAAAAATTCACACTTGTGGATGTTGATGTTGTTGATGAGGCATATCTATGTTCAACTTTAGACTTTGCAAGTTCTTATCATTCTCATAAATGTGTTGATCTTCATCTTAAGGAGGGGGCAAATCTTTTTCTCTTCGCATTTAAGGATGCCTCTAGAGGAAGCTTCATGGATTCCAAGCCTTGATGTTGACTTGGACTTCTTGGACTTCATGAATTGTTACTTTAGAGTTATGCCACTCACAATGGACACTTTCAAGCATTTAATATCTCACATGAAACTGATGCTTATGATTTAAGACAATTGAATAACATTTTGTTTACTAATTTTTATATATCACCATGCTTCTCAAATTTATGCCTTACAAAGTATAATTCAAATGTTTTAATATCATCTTTTAGATAATCATACTTGTAAAACTCTCCATTTAGCTTCTTGATAGTCTATGTAACACCACCTAGAAAGTGATACGACCACTCCAATATAAATCTGTTTGAAAGCACTCCAAGAATTTTAATAAATGTTATTGGAGTCGTCTTATCACTTTCTAGGTGGTGTTACATTAAAGCTAAATGGAGATTTTTCCAAATATGATTAATGAAAAGCTAATCTTAAAACATTTGAATTATACTTTTATACACTGAAAATGTACATCCTAGGGAGCCTTTACTAATGTCTATGACTCAATGAAAATAAAATCATGGCCTATAAACATCTTTCGGATGAAGTATATAAACCAGAAGTTAATTATTTTATGATTGGGAAATTAACTACTAATTTCACCAAATGTTGAAAAGAAAATGTTGTAAGGCATAAAATTGAGAAGCATCATGATATATAAAAAATTATTGACAATAAAAATTAGTAAAAAAAATGTTTTTCAATTGTATTAAATCATAAGCATCACTTTCATGTGAGATATTAAATGCTTGAAATTGTCCATTTCCAATGGCATATATTTGAAGTGACAATTCATGAAGTCCAAGAATTCCCAGTCAACATCAAGGCTTGGACTCCATGAAGCTTCCTCTCGAGGCATCCTTGAATGCCAAGAGAAAAGTATTTAAGTTGTATTAAGTTTTTAACACATGAATAAAGATCAAATGAACATAAATAAAATTGTAAGGAGACATCATGAATACATTAGTAACAGGTACCTCTTTCACATTGGAAGCTGAATCTGAACTATTTATATGGGTGAGGTACTTTTTCTAAACCATTTCCCAAGTTGAATTTGTGGCTCGCCCAAATTCTTGTCCATTAGAAGGGAATTGTGAGGAAGACTCTACCTAGAACTTTTGCGGAGCTTATGCAACAATTTGTGATAAAGAATTTGGAGTTGGAGGATTTTCAGTATGAGAAACAGGTTGCAAAGAAGATGTATGTTTGGAAATAGACAAATTTCCTCAAAGCATTGAATGAATCTCAAATGATTTCTAATCTGTCAGAAGTGGTGTTCAAAGTCTTTGAATATAAAAAGTACATTCATATGTTTGCAATTGCGCAACCATAGAGCAATTTAACATAAGATCCAAGTAGACATCCTAAATTTACATTTGGAAGTCCATGAAATACTAAAATAGTGATATATCAAAAAGTCAAAAGAAAATCCACACTTTTCCAGATTTATTCCAAAATCAAAGGAATTTTTTGTAAAAAAAAATTCCTATTTTGCGGAATTAGCTATGCTATGTTGCTATGAGAAAATGGTGGGGCAACTAGAAGTAATGGATATTAGTAGTAAAATTCCTCTTTACATTAGGAAATCAAATATTCGCACCACATTGCAGGAGTTTTACTTACATAAAAATTCGAAGTTCATTTGTTGGGATTGTTAATGTTTTTAATTAGAAGGAGAGATTTTAGTGAAAGTTGAAGACCACAGAATATTTTTCCAAACCCTTTCCAGTGGATCTCACATTACAAAATCACAATGCATCATCATTTATGTTTGTAAGAGAGCTCGTGATTCCAACAACATCAATATTAGTAACATTATTACAAGACAATGATTTGCAGAGCTCGGCAAGAATACATCAAATTGTTCCGAAATCAGAAAGGAGGTACTCGTGTCTCAAAATAAAATATTTTCACATGATGAGAGGACGCACAACATCTTCACTGCAAATAATCAGGGTGTTTGTTGAGTATGGTCTAGTAGATTCTACGTTAATGTTGGATTCCATGATGATTTTGGCTTTGGATATAACAATAACCAATATGCTCGAAGAAGAAGATATTACAAGTATCTCAACATTTCAGTAGTGAAGAATGTCAAAACTCCAACCATGAAGTTTCTTAAAGCTCTAAAGTTGGGGAAGGCCATTGAAGGATATTGATACCTACTAGTAACAAATTGATTATTTTAACAAATCTCCACCAGCTAATAACAATTATTTGAAAAACATTTCTCATTCAATGTTTCCATGTGTGTTTTATTTTATGAATATCATCTCTCACACTTACTTGAAAAGCTTGAAATACCTAAAAGTGTTATGAAGTAATCAGATCCAATGCATTGTTTCACATGTGCGTTTTAATTTATGAATACCATACTAATATATTAATTATTTGAATATCTTCTCATATTTACTATTGTATTGTATTAATCAAGAATTTTCCAAAAATTAAGTCAGACAAGTCTTAACTTCACATGATTAAAAATGAAGACATTGTATTTAAGTAGTACAACATCCTTTTTCTCATGGTATTCTTAACTCGTGATGTTTTCTAATTCATGGTATTATCTTCTCTAATATAACACATGATGTTTTCTAACTCATAGTTGTTCTTATGGCATAAAATTTCGAGAATACCAATGATCACAGTCTATTGCTAGAAAAAACAAATAGGGAAAAGAAGCTAAGAAATAGGTTGTTCTACACAGTTCCATTGTAGCAAAGTCAACTAGCTCAAATAGACACAGGTATTTAATTAAAACATAAATTTTATGCACAACAAAAAAACAGAGTAAAATAAAGGGGGTTGCCATAAATCTACTTGTGAAGGATTAATACCATAACCCAACTAGCACACTTTATATTATATGTCAAAACATAAAAAAATAACATTAGTGTGATAAATTGGAGGTTGCTCCTCCAAGTGAAAAAAAAAACACAACAATTTACTTACTCGGGTTGCAGACTAAACTTCTATAAAACTTGGTAAAAATGGTTTTCCCTCACCCACCAATATTTCCTCCACAATTTTCTCCTCACTACATCAAATATAACTTACCCAACATAAAAAATGAATTTTACATCCATATTTATGTTAACATTCAAATTTGACATTAATTACATGATAGAGAAAATATTTAATACGCACCATGGGTGATTTTACATAGTAAAAATGGTTTTCCCTCACCCACCAATATTTCCTCCACAATTTTCTCCTCACTACGTCAAATATAACTTACCCAACATAAAAAATGAATTTTACATCCATATTTATGTTAACATTCAAATTTGACATTAATTACATGATAGAGAAAATATTTAATACGCACCATGGATGATTTTACATAGTAAACAGTTTCCTGAACTTGCAGGGGTTGTCGAGTGTGGAAAACAAGTTATTGAGACATTAAAAATTAATCTTAAGACTTCAAGGTAAACCCACCAATAATAATCCACGTAGATCACTTGATCCACATATCCCACCAGTGATAATCTACGTAGATCACTTGATCCACATATCGATTGGGATTGGCACTCGCGCGGTACAACTCCATTTCAATGCAAACTGCTCCTCCAACCAGGTAGCCTCTGCAAATACCTCAAAAATTTAATCAACCTGCCTATAAAAACTCCAAACAATACTAGTCTATGCAAGTAAAACTTTACTTTAAACTTGGCTGGATTTTTCTCTCTCCTTCACACATGTGGACAAAAATAGAAAGTATTCAGTGATTTGAATTGCTCTAAGTGAGGGAGGTAGAATGTATATTTATAGTGGATGAAAGAGACTGAATAAGTGTGACTCTTGGTTGGGTTGACATGATCTTATGGTAGTTCAGCTTGACTTTTGGAAGTAGTGTAAATTCAAAATTAAAATTTTTCTATTCTTTTATGTTTCTTTTAGGGGCTGACTTGGAGTATATCATAATATGGACAACAACTAGCTAAAAAATTATACATGATTCTCTATTATATGTATGTAGACTTTAACCACCTTATCCTTGGGTTGTTTCTTTCACTGTGCACTAATAGATCTCCACCATGTATTCAATCAATACCACGAATTAATTGTGGACCCACAGGTTAACTATGTGCCAACCTCGGCACTAATGGGTCCCTTTGTTTGATTGTATGTGAAACTACATATGCACATATACCTGAATTGTTGACCTTTTGGCCTAAGATCTTTGACCGATCATAAATTTTGATTAATTGGGATATTTCAGTCTTCCACATACCATTGGAAGCGTATTTCCAGGCCACATTCATCTATGCACTTTGCAAGAGCATATGAGTTAATATCCCAAGATAGAAACTCCTTCAAAGTTAAACATCTCCATTCTTGACCTTGGAATTAGTTAAGAAGAAACCTCCAACAATCATAGTCATAATATTTTGAAGCATCTTCATGCATCCTACTACTATGATAGTTCTCTACTAAATATTGTAGGTACCAAAACACTCCCCTTTATATCTTGGAAATCAATACATTATTCAACATGATCAATCAATGACACATAGTCATGCCAACAATATCCTTCACAGAGAGATCTCATCTATGCACTAAAGTTGAAATCATTGCACTCAGGTTTACATCAATTCCAACGCGCCAATTCCATCTTCCAACTCAACAATGCCAAAAAAAACATTAGTACTGTTGAACTTAAGCAACCATTCAAAATGTTCTTGTATTAAGGGGTAACGAGAAACATGGAATTGCCTTAAATCCGATGGTCTATATGCAACTATAAGTCATGGTTTGTCCACAATGTTATGGGTGGTGTTATATACAAAGAGACTTCTAACCATAAGGCTCTTAGGAATAATGCGGGATGTAGTTGATTCAATATTTTTTCAAGTAGTCTTCTTCTTTCTTGGAGCTATGGTATCATTAGATGAAGTATCCAAGGTTTTGATCAGATTAGTTTTAGGAGTCACCAAAAGATAATCTATTTTTTCATATTGATTGTTCTCTTAAAAGGGGATAAATCTAAATCTTAAAATAATGGGGAGATTGATTCGAATCCTCCTTGGAAATGGCAGTAGAAGATGCTTCCTAAAATTCTAGCAAGTTTTTTAAGGGTATCTCACAAGACAAGATCTATCCTAAGTGACAACATTATGATGTGTGGCCCATTATCACAACAACCACTACCACCTACTCTTTAGTGTAATTTCACCACAATGGAGGCTTCCCTAAATCATGTTACCAAGTATATATGTAGTCCAACAAGTAAAGGTGACAAGGGTAGGCCCAATATAGATGCTCTACCTAAGAACGTGGCTTAGCTAGCATAATAAGGAAATACACATTCTCTAAGAGGCATAATGAGGGCCCAAAGTGACGTAGGGTTTATAAATAATCAAGGTCAACAAGATAGTATAGAATCACAAGGAAAAGAAAAGGGTTGTTATATATGTATGCAATCAATTGATGGCACAAAAAATCTTCAGCAAGCCCCAAGTTGAAGCTAGGTGAAAAATTTCGTTTTTGCTAGGGAAATATTTTCCTAGGGAAAATAACATTAGCCATAAAATGGAGAAATTATCCATGAGAGTAGGTTTATTTTGAGGAAAATACCTCACAACCAAGTGTTAAATCCCTCCAATAGGTAGCATAGATAACCCTAGTTGAAATTAACCCCTAACCATAGCTAGCGACTTTCCTTGAGCTCAAAACTCAGGTTTGTGGCAGAAAAATGTAATTTTAAGATAATTTTTGTTGTGATCAAAAATTTGAACACGGCCAATTTGTTAACCTTAGCTGATGCAGTACATTGGATACCTATGTAGGATAAAATAATAAAACCTATCAAGTAGTAACAAAATATAAAATACTAAGCTTCAAACTCACATTATCACTGGAGATTCGACCCTCATCCAACCACTTAATAGATAGCCCTAAGCTGCCCATGTGTAGTCCCTATGCAGTCATTGCACTTCTTTTCATCACAACTTCTAGGGATTGTGTAACTCCTTCTGGCTGATCAATCTACTGGCTAAATGATCTATCCTTTGGCCCTCGAGTCTCACACCCCAGATCCTGACATGGATCTGATCTCCTCAGTAAATTCACGAATATCGTCAAGGATGTTACTCTTCCTCAACGTGGATTTACAATGCCCAATGTGGCTCTATGCTACCTCTTCTAGATCTCTCTGCCTCCTCTGAAATGTATCTCCGGATTAGGAAAATTTCCAACCAGAAAGATATCCCTACACATCACTGTAATAAGTCTCCTTAATGAATTCTCCTACAACTGTTGCGCTTCTCTCTTGAGAATTCAATCTCTTGATATCACTGGATGAGTATTTCCAAATTCCCATCAAGCCTCTTCTTATAATCTCCTCGTTGATCAATCAACGACCCATATTAGATTCTAATCAATGGCTTAGATCATCTTGACTTGATCCTCATCTTATTCTAGAAGATCCATATCCAATATAATCAATACCCTTTAATTATTTTAATTCGCAAGTTTAGACTTAGGCCTCCATTAAAAAAAATTAATAATTTTAATTAAAACCTCCTTCGGGTGAAATTTCCCAAAAAAGTTGTTATTGTGGAATGCATGTGTCCTAGCCTCCCTACAAAATCTTGTAGGTAGAGCACATCCGATACTACCAGAAATCAACAGTTAAGGGGGTCTAGTCTCTCAGCAATGCATCTACTAAGGCCATATACATCTCTAAGAGGCTTGGGTACCTATGGAGTGGATGCCCTCAAGGCTTGGCTTGTTATGACCCACCTAGCATGAACAACATGGATTCTAGTGAAAAAATCCATCCATCAAAGACTAAGATCAATAATGCATCCAAGTGGACCATATTTGAGTGTTAAGGGCATATTAATACTTCAAACAAGGATCACCTTCCAATATCAAGACAAATTCCTTGTAAAGGTGTTTTCTCCCTTAATAGGTGTGTTTAATTGTCAACCCTATTAGGTGCTTCAAACCCTCAAGTTGAAGTGGAATTTCCAAGGTCTACCCCTCAACTCATAGGTGTTAGTGTACAATAACGATGATAAGGAAGGTGAAAGAGCTTCATAGTCGAGTTCCATGGTTAAAGGGACTAACCGATGGGTTGTCTATATCATGAGTGTATGGATGTAAGGAGGGAGTACTCATGGAGGCATGAGTTACCTTTATTAGCTTTATTTTTCCACCTCTCTTATGCGCCTTTTACTTCTATTGATTATTACTTGTATTACCAGTTATACCTTAAGGTTTATCTAGTTCTCTTTATGATGGTAACAATATGAGTTCCCATTAAGATGATTCAGTTCATTTCTCATAAATGTTGGGACATGCAATGGTTCCTCTTGATGTAATAGAGCATCTTATGCTCAAGAACTAGGTGATGTCTAATGTAGAGGTTAGAGCTCATGCTATGATTTTTCCCATCTGCTAACATTATGTCCCAACCATATTTTACATTTTGGTTTTATTCTTTTATTATGGCCATGATATTATTTTTCTTTTCTTTTAGCTACATCAACCTTAAGGGAAACATTTTTTTAGCCCAAATCAAGTTATGTGAACATATGAGTGCCAAATCATAAAGAATCAATGACAAGTTGAACTTGAAGAATGGAGGTGAGGTATGGGGTTTTTCTTGTGGCATGCAAAGTGTTAAGTATGGTATAGGGGAGAATGGAACACATTATTTCAATCATGGCCCTTCCTAATAGTGTCCCTCCTTAACTCTAAGTACTCAAGGTAGGACCGACTAGACTAGGGCTAAAGCTTAAATCCCCTAGTAAGGTAAGAGAAAAAAATTATAGTCAAGGTCTATCAGTCTTTCATATCACCCCATAATCCATATTAAATGCCCAAAACAAAAAAATATATAAGAACCCAATTGCAAAATTATCAAAGTACCTTCAAGTAGTAGCCCACCTTCATCCAAGTGCAAATTATGGATGGTGAGAAGCAAATGGTTGATGCAAATGGTAGAGGCACATGGAACATCATCATCAAATGGTTGGATGAAGGGGCTAATAGTTGGCTAGCTGCCTAACTGGCTATCAAATATAGGAGAAAAATTTCCTCCTATGGGGTTACCAATTTTGATGGGTAGGAAGCCCTATACTCTTGGTAAAGTCTAAATGAAACAACATTTGTGGTGAACAAAATTTGAGGACATTCAATGAAATGGATAAATCCTAATTAAAGGAAATGTAAATGTTTTCAAAAATGCTTATTGCTTTCCTACACAGAACCTCTCATACTTGCTTGTGATCCCACTGATGAAGATGAGAGATAATATTGTCAGACATATTATTTGAGTTGAAACTATCAATTTATACCCAAATGTGTTTGCTAAGGATTGTTTCGATGTGCGAGTCAAATGGATCCATGTGCAATCTAGGCCAATAGAAAGTTAGACTAAGGAACTGCTAGACGATTTCAAGTACCTAATCAACTTGGTTAATAATGCACCTAGCAACCTTGCTAACATGTGAAAGCTACAAAATGATATGCAAATACAATAGTACAAGAAGGAAATGGTCTGCTTCAACCAACTAATGGTTGATTGAATGAAAATATTATCGACTATGACCAACTGAGGGAGAGATTACTTAAGCTATGAATAACCATGTATATTATAATCATTTGTATTATAGTTTAATGTTTGGATACAATGTCAGATATTTGACAGAGTGACTTCCATGGATTATCGTATGAAAAGTCTAATGGAAGGGTTAAGAACTTCTAAAGTCTAATCCATCTAGGGAGAGTATAATTCCATAGAAAGATTCCACTATTGAATTAATTAATAAGAAATTTTCTTGTTTTCTAAAGCACTTTAGATACAAGATAGTTGAATGAATAAAAATACTATTTTCTATTTCAATTCAATAATTCAAGTGTATAATCCATGTAATGCAATCTGTTGACTCTGCAATTAATGAGTGGATCACTATATAATAAAATCTAGCATAAAAATAAATTTACATCAAGGATAGCTGAGTTGAATTGAAGTAATGTCTTAGGATTGTCTTTTAGTCATGTTTATGTTAAAAATATAGGAGCAATTGAAACATGAACCTTCTCTAAGGTAGGAGATCCTCTTTGCCTTTGTAACTAAATCAATTTATAGTTGATAAGATTGCTTCGTCGCAAACACCTGTCAATATCAAGTCGACACTTATTAAGAAAAAATAAAAAATACATTAGTTCTTGACTTTCCAAAATAGACTATAGATAATAAATTAAAAAAAAAATCAAAATATTCTTGAAGTAAATAAATTATTTAAAACATTAGCAAAGAAACGAATTATTTTAAGAGTAATATTTACATAGTAAGTTATTAAAATTGATTTTAAAGATATATATTATTTCAACAGTAATCTTCATGCAATAAAATATTCAAACCACTCTTCAAGATATATTTACTAATACCTAGAGGGAAACTATTAAGGATTAATTAGTTGCAAAGGTTGTGAACCTAAAATTAAGTGAAATAGATGTGTAGTATCAATCCTCCTACAAATTATTGATAAGATTGTCTCCCTTCTTCATCACCAACTAATTACTAACAAACAATGACATACACATATAGAAATATAACACAACGATTGTAACATTCACAATATTTACTATCCAAATCCAAACACATAAACACAGAATCGACTCAAAACATTTAAACACAGACGTACAAACCACTCAAGGCAAGTAACATAGACCAAATTAAATAAGAGAATGATGTAGTCATGTCAAGCAAAGAAAACATAATATAATTTCAAATATGAAGTTTATCTCAAACATATACCTAATAATGATAATTTAAAAATGTGACATTGTTGCACTCAACTCGAACTAGCCTAGATTCATCTAACTTTAGATCTATCATGCACCAAGAGGGATTCAATCCCTCTAGCTGCAATCCTGTCTTAAATTATACACACCAAAAGAAAGGTTTGCACCAAGATGGATTTGATCCCTATCGGCGCATGCTACATCGAGAGTTAGATGGATCTAGGTTGGTCTATTTATAGACTTAGATGCACCTTAACTCTTGATCTACCAAGGGTAGAGAGGGATCAAAACTCTTGTGGCGCAAAGTTATTTTGGAGCAATGATCTATCTCGATGCTTATATATGGAGTTAGTATGGATGTAGGATGGTATGATATAAATTTCACATCTCTCTATATAAATGTATTCTCATTTTTAATTTTATTAAAACCTAGATATAATCTTTATAGAATATCCACATAGTTCTATTTGATTGTTTTCACTATATGCATTGATTTTAGTGTAGGTGTTGATTTCTAATCGTAATCTATTACTTGCATTAGATGCATTAATTTCAGTGAGGATGTTGTTTTTAATCCTATGTGATTGCTTGCATTAGATGGATTGATTTTAGTATAGATGTTGATTTCTGATTTGATGGAACTGAATTTATGATGGTACAATAATTTTAAAGTGATTGGATTAACAATGTACATTGATTCTAGTGTAATCACAAAAAAATTACTCACAATGTGCATTGATTTTTATGTTATAGTAATTCAACCTATTAATATTAGAGAGAAAGAGAGACAAGGTATGGCATTTACTATAATAGCCTGAGTTAAAGATTTGAATGGTTTACTATTTAAGCTACTCGTTTCGTTAATCCATATGAAAATATGGCAAAACTAATAATGTCACTACTAAAATATGTCAAAGTTGCCACACTATGGAGTTAGAGGGAAATTATTAACAATTAATTAGCTCTCAAAAGTTGTGATACCTGGAATTAAATTTAAATTAGATGTGTAGAATTAACCCTCCTGCAAAGTGCAAATTAATTATTTATTTATCACCTCCCTTCTTTATCACCAACTAATTACTAATAGACAATTAAATATATTCAAAATATATCCAAAATTACATATATTCAAAATTATTAATAGATAATTGCACACAACAATTTATTCAAAATATTTATTAGAGGATATGACATATATTTAAACATTCAAAACAAACCATCTCTTAAAAATTTTCATCAAAATGTTGTTCAAGATCCATTTTTAAGATATATAGAAACTCAAGATGTGATAATTTTTTGCAGAAACATGTGATGTAAATATTTTGTAAATCTATCCACTCATTAAAAAAATAAAAAATACATTATTTCTTGACTTTCCAAAATAGACTATAGATAATAAATTTAAAAAAACCTCAAAATATTCTTGAAGTAAATAAACATTAGCAAAGAAACGAATTAATTCAAGAGTAATATTTACATAGTAATTATTAAAAACTACTTTAAAATTAATTATATCAGATAATCTTCATGCAATAAAATATTCAAACTGCTCTTCAAGATATATTTAGTAATACCTGGAGGGAAACTATTAAGGATTAATTAGTTGCAAAGGTTGTGAACCTAAAATTAAGTGAAATAGATGTGTAGTATCAATCCTCCTACAAATTATTGATAAGATTGTCTCCCTTCTTCATCGCCAACTAATTACTAACAAACAATGACATACGCATATAGAAATATAACACAATGATTGTAACATTCACAATCATTACCATCCAAATCCAAACACATAAACACAGAATCCACTCAAAACATTTAAACACAGATGTACAAACCACTCAAGGCAAGTAACATGGACTAAATTAAATAAGAGAATGATGTAGTAATGTCAAGCAAAGAAAACATAATATAATTTCAAAATATGAAGTTTATCTCAAACATATACCTAATAATGATAATTTAAAAATGTGACATTGTTGGACTCAAATCGAACTAGCCTAGATTCATCTAACTTTAGATCTATCCTAGATTCATCTAACTTTAGATCTATCATGCACCGAGAGGGATTCAATCCCTCTAGATCCAAGCCTGTCTTAAATTATACACTCCAAAAGAAAGGTTTGCACCAAGATGGATTTGATCCCTATCAGCACATGATATATCCAGAGTTAGATGGATCTAGGTTGGTTTATTTATAGACTTAGATCCACCTTAACTCTTGATCTACCAAGGGTAGAGAGGGATCAAAACTATTGTGGCGCAAACTTATTTTGGAGTGATGATCTCTCTAGATTCTTATATATGGATTTAATATGGATGTAGGATGGTATGATATAAATTTCACGTCTCTCTATATAAATGTATTCTCATTTTTAATTTTATAAAACCTAGATATAATCTCTATGGAAATCCACATAATATTTTATAATAATCAACATAATTTTTTTTATATATTATCTCAACTAGTAATTATAATTTTTTTCTTTTATATTTAATTAAAAATTTTATAAAAAAATATTAAATATAAAATGTTTATAAAATATTAGGCTTGTGAAAGTATTTATGGTTATTGTGCATGTGATATCTAAAAGCCATGGTACTGTAGCAAAACCTATTTACAAATCAATAATATCTCTACATGTCAATAATATCTCTAGTAAAGGAGACGTGACTATTCATGTTTAATAATCTTGTTATATTGTAAGTATTAAGTGTTTTTTCCTTATTAATTAAATTTAAATATGGTTACAAAATCATTGTTAGTCCTTGCCAAGGTAGGACTCTATTTGACCATTACTTGTTTAACATTGAGCAATGCAACTTATAATGTTTATGTTTGAAGAAAAATATGTATTTTTCAATAGTATTAAGAAACTAATTTTCAAACATTTGATTGGACATAATTTGAAGGTCTTATTGTAGGCTTTGCATAATGTAATGGAATGTGAATAATTATATGGCATATATTATTCCATAATTTATGGATATCATTCCAATATTGATGCATGATTTTTATATATTTGTGTAATTGATTTTTTAATCCAAAAATAAAATTCTTGAAAAGAGCTCATAGTTAGGTAAATAGCATATTTACCATTTCTTACTTCCCACCACAATTTAAGTAAGCCTTTGTATAAAATGTGGATAGAGATAAGATGTAAAAATATATATACTTATCATGCCAAGATTCATAAAGGCAAATAGTTTATTGGTCATATCACATTATAAATTAATATGCTTTAAAATTATCTTATGTTTGTTTGATAATATTGTGATTTATTATTTATTATTTAATTTTAATTTCCTTATGCATGTGTTTTTTCATTACTATATGTAATAGAGATGTTGTAATGTCCCATTCTATAAACATTTTCACTGAGTCAATTGTTTTTTGTAGGTTCGACATTGGTGAGTCTACATCATGGTCATTTCCAAGAATAACACCCAAATAGGTTGGGGAACTAAATAGTGACTTAACATCCATGAGTAGCCCAACGGCTGTCACTATCTATCAATGACCTCATGAACTTTGAATGAGTCAAATACCATAAAAAATAAAAATTAAATAAATTTAAAAAAGTAAATTAATACTTATAACATATACTTAGTTAAAACATGATTATAAATTATCGAAAATAAAACATAGAAAAAAAATTATCTTTCTAAGAATTTGTGATCTAGAAACTATAGTGTGAGTTTTTAAAAATATGTTACTTTGCTTATTTTAGTTAGATCCCACCTTTTTAATAGTTTTACCGGTCATCATCAAAAACTCAAACATGACAACACCTCAATAAAAAAAAGCACAACATATGTCCATAAACTAACATTAACCAGGTTCATGTTTTATCATAAAATTTTAAATAATAAAACAAAATAAGTCAAGCTTAGTCATATTATTAAAATAAAAACAAAACATAATTATCTTGAATTATATGGAAAATTATCATTCTTAAAATAATGTTATTGTCCATTAATTTAAATCAAATAAAATACATGAGCTTCTTTCACATAGAGCAATTGTTTAGTCACATTATTAAAATAAAATAAAATAAAATACATAATTA
>APFE031027428.1:392721-421567 GCA_000404065.3 Pinus taeda | reverse complement strand
ATATATGCTGAAACTAAGTGTTCCAATGGAAAGATCTCAAAAAATTAGGCTGGTTCAAAAAAACGGCTCTGAAAACGGCTTCCGAATGAAGAAGTTATGGCTTTTTGAAGAAAAGTTGATGAAGACGCCGACGAAGTGTGGGAATGTGCGGAAAATAAAAAAATGCCCCCTTTCCAACAAAAAGGAGACTTAAACTCAAGACCTCTACTCTCATAAATTAGCTTTGAACCAAGTGAGCTAAACAAAAAGTTTGAGAGAGAGAGAGAGAGAGAGAGAGAGGGCTTTGTTTTTTTTTAGTCACTGAAGCTTTGGGTTGCGTGCTTGCTTGAGAAAGCTCTTTTTTTCCCTACAAAACAAAAAACACAAAACCCAACATGGACATACAAAAAAAAAAACCTTACGGCTTAAAGTTAGCTTTACCCGGAAACTAAATATTTTCGTCAATGTTTCTGATTTTTCGAGATCACACTAAGGCGCATCGGAAAAGAGCATACGCATGAGAAAAATCATTCCTCTCTGTTTATGATTTGCCCAAATCACACAGAGTCGCAGGGCAAAGAGAATATGCAGAAATGAAAGGTATAGATCCAGTAATAAAAAAAGAAGCTAAATAAACCGAAATAATAAACAGAGAGAAAATAACTAGAAACTGCAAATAAACATTGTATACCTCCAGATCTTAAAAATGACGTAGCTAGGGCTACCATAAACCTTTTCGCGTGAAACAAAAGGGGTTTCTCACTGGAACAGATGCTCCTAACACAACATAGCAGTCCTCTCGGCTCGAAAACAGTCAGAAACAACAGATCTAGGAAATGGCAGTCGGATGCAGTTCTACCGGCTTCAGATTTGGATCACCAACGGACGCGGCCCTCACATAGCTCCAATACCATGTAGGAATTTACAGGGTAAGTTCCTCAGATAGAACACCAAAGGACACCACTCACAAACAGATCACAGATCAATACACCAGTATTTTTGACGTGGTTAAAACCCTCAAAGAGGAAACAGTCCACGCCTGAGCCAACGCGGCCACTTCAGGCAATTTATTAATAAAAGAAATGAAATTTTACATAAGCTTCTCTCATGAACAGTTAACCTACAAATGACCCTCCATTCTCTTTAAATAGAGATCATGGACCAATCGGGTGTTAAGCCACGGATCAAGTGTCGGTAATACCGAGGAGAGAATGAACCATCGGATCACTACATATCGTGACCGTCGGATTGTAAGTTACAAAAGTATATAGTAAAGAAACACACTTTACCTAACTCTATACTAGACCAAGTTATACTTAACTATTTCCTATGTGTCGGAATATCCTAACAATTCTTGTTATTTGATTAATTTCATTATTCCTCTATTTCAAAGTATTATTCATGATAAAAAGATTATTATATATTGCTTTGAGGTTGCATTTAAGATAAATATGGACTTTATGTTTTATATTTTTCATTATAATGAATAAATAATGCAAATTTAAGAGGTAGAATAAAAATTAACATCTCTTGATCTTGAAAAAATGGTGGTCAAGATCAACACATACAAAAAATTAATAGTGAAATACCATCAAAAGTGACATATGAATATGCAACAACCTATAGTAAGAAACCATGGAAAACACAACTAATCCATATTGAATCAATATATTATTTTTCATCCATCTTGATGCTTTTAGAGTGAAAATTTTAGATGAATAATCTTGTGGGTTTATTTGTACCGATGACCCCTCTTTGGAAAATTTCGAGTGAAAAACTTCAAGAGCCATTTTGAGACCTTAAATGAGAATTTTTTATGGTGCCAACCTTACTACGGACTTAGATTCCATAGTATACACATTGATACCTTTCTAATGATGCAAGAATCACACATGACTAGCTTCTTTTCGAAGAGTCAAATTTAACTAACTTACTTGACATAATCACACATGGCTAGCCTCTTTAAAAGAGTCAAATTTAACCACTAATAAGCTATCACATTGTTTTATAACTGGGTGACTAGGAGGAAAGGGTGTTCCATTCTATTCAAATGCATTTTGTTCCATGGATGAGTAGAGTAGCTAAGAGTGGATAAAGAGAAAGAAAACAAATAGGGTTTGTGTAATGTAGCATCCCAAGGGCGATAGGTTTGACTTTTTGGTACTTGTATCCATTTCCATTTAGAGAAAGAGAGAGAAAAGTATCCTTACCTTCCCGCTGGGTTTTCTCCCATAAGGGTTCCCCAAGTCATATCTTAGATCATTAGGGTCGTGAGTGATTGTATGTGTATGCTCTCTATTTTCCATATTTCATATGTTTGGTTTGCCTCGTCGAGAAAAAATTGAAATGTGCACTATTTTCCAAAATTTGAAAATGAATTAAATTGACGAGTGAAATTATCTACTAAGCAAGTAACATTGTAGATTAGTGGAAACGAGACAACCACAAAGGGAGTTGAGCACTGATGCTTATGTGAGTGGTTGGAAGCACAAAAAGAAATTTGAGAACGAAATTCAATTTGGTAATTTTCATTGTATGCTTGTAATATGGACACACTAGTGGATTTGAAGGCATCATAATGCACCAATTCCATATGTTAGTTTTTTTAAATAAAAATTTATATTTTGTAAGTGTAATACTTGAGCATGTAGTGAGTTTATATATTCATTGACGTCGTGTATATTTTCAAGTGCATTAATCAAGTGTTCTCATTTTTTTAAATTGATTTTTTGTTTGTTTGTTGAATATTGGATATTCTAACCTAATCTAGTTTGTTCTTTATATGAGCACTGATGCTTTTAATTTAGAGTAGAGAACACACACACACACACACACACATGGGGCATTATAATTTGGAGTGCACCAAGTCATCATGGTGAGTTAGGAACACCATAGGGGAAACATCTGTGAAAACTTTTGGTTACTCGATTGGTGCTGTGAGTAAGTTCATTACTAAAATTTGTGGTTTTTAACATTATTTTATTTTATTGAATAGTTAAAAAATGTTTTATTGTGATATAATGCGTTCATATCATACACATTGGTGTGCTTAATTTATTTTTGAGTACCATTATATATTTTAATGTTCTAAAAATAAAAATAAAAATGTTTTTTTAGTATTATATTATAATAATGGTTATTGTTGTGCCATATTGCATAAGCCTTGATGCTTTCATTTCTCAAGAGAATTGGGGCACACTATCAACTAAGGCACACCAGTGAAAAACTATGACCACTCAACTCTGCTAGGAACCTTTAGTATAAGCATAGAATGCATAATTTCTTGGGGTACATTCCGTAAAATCCTCCACTACAAGGTGTTATAATTGTAGTGGTTTGTTGGTGGTGGTCAATGATTTGAAAGGTGAGAGCTCCTAAGAAGAAAAAAGTGTTCATGTGGCTAGCTCTAAAGAATATGGACCCTACCTGAGATACACCACAAAAGAAAAATAAACATGAACTTGGTATTTGTTATTTGTGAAAAAATGAGGTTGAAATATTCTTTATTTTATTTTATGTTGTTTGACAATACAAGTCTAGAAAGATATAAGCTATTGGATTGGGGGTCCCATTGAGTAGATTCTCTAGAAATGTTTCGAAAGGAAAGATCTAAAGCATTTGCTTATTGTTCATTTTCTTACTTTCCAGGGCATTTGGATTTGGATGATTTGCAATTCAAATATTTTGTAGAAAAAATATTATAACCCTTGTAGGTCTCCAGTTATATTTGTGCCATTGCTCAACATTATAAATCAAAAGGGAAAGTCTCAAATATTAGACATATTAGTGAATTAGTAGTGGATAAGTCTCATCCTTAAGTATTTTTTGATGTATCTTATTATGGCACTAATGTACATGTAGTATCGAGGGTGTTTTATATTTGGAAGAGAAACACTTATTCATTTTTGCACCCCTATGGGATGTGACACAAACAATTGAGTTGAGCTCCTATCTCTTAAAGATCTTTTAAATTTGGTTAAGTATAAGAACCTTTCACATTTGTAGGTCTTTGGAGGATCGTTATTAGTGGTTAATTTGATGAGATGTGAATGGGTCATACAAGATGTACCTGTCCAATCTATAGCTTTGGAAGTCAAGATGATGTCATAATAGTTCATTTATGTCTCCTTTTCACATGTTTATAAATAATTTAACATTATAGTAGATTCATTATCCAAACAAGGTTTGAATCAAACTTCTAGCCTTCTAAATCTTAAAGAGTCCAAGGAGTTGTCACATAAAGGATTTAATCTGGCCATTTAATTTCTTGGTGCTACTTCATAGGTGATATGATGGAATATTTTTTAATTGAAAAATTGAAGATAGAAGCAAGGAAACTATAATTTCTCTAAACAAGAATACACTTTAATTGTAATAAGTATAAGAAGATAACTTTGTTTTGACAACTTTTTAGATTCATATAATATTCTAGGCATTTGGAATAACAAATTTTCATGCATCAAAATCAATATTTTTTAATTTTAATTTTTATTTTTTTATGTAAAAGTTATTTAATGATCCATAAATTGTCGCGAATATTCCATTAGACAGTTCTTCACAGCAGATCTAATAATATTATATTAAAAATATGAGATTCTACACTATTACAATTTTATTTAATTTCTAGATATGTAAAATTAACTCTAATTAGTGCATGAATGTAAAATTAAATCAAGCAGAAAATGAGAGAACCAAAAAATAAGTTCACACACACATAATACACAAGATATGCTCTCTGGGAAACCCTTTCGGGAGAAAACCCAGCTGGAAGGTGAGGTCGCTTCACTCTCTTTCTCTGTCTGGAAATATGGCTACAGATACAAAAAAGTAATGTATGTGGCTTGTGGGCTACTATTGTGCACAAATCCTATGTGTGTGCTCTACCTCCTATCTCTCCTGGCTATCTTTGCTCAGTTATGGAACAAAATGCTCTCGAAAGAATTCCTCTTCCCCTTAGTGTCCCAGTTATAACACAACCCGATAGCCTACCAGTGGTTAATTTTGACTACATCAACTCTTAACTAGAGCTACAAAATAGACTCTTCTAGAGTCTTTCACATAAACAACACATGGCTGACCTCTTTTCCATCAATAATGGGGGCTGATGTGACATCCACCTGAGCTATAGGTGTGAAAACAAGAAGGTCAACTTCTGAGTGGCATAACTTTTGCATATGGACTCCGATTGATGTGATTCTTGTGTCATTGGAAATATCTCTATCTGTAGAATAAAATGAAAAGGTGTCACAATTAAGCTTTAAATTTTTACCCCAAAAAACGTCGTTTGATGCCTCAAAACGCTCCTGGAAGGTTTCAAACCCTATTTCGCTAAACTAGGTCCTGCCATAAAAATGGTCTAGTGAGCTGATTCCTCCACTTTTTCCACTCCAAATGCATAGAGATGGATGAAAAAAAATATAATGATCCAATTCAGATCACACCTCCCCATTTTGGGAGGATTTTGGTCCCCAAAAGCTTTTATTGAATGAGGTGAGGAAATTTTTCCTCCACCTTCTCTCTGGTGTACCATTTAGCTTTGCCTAAAAGTTGTCCTTTCAACCTAATCTGCCAAAGGTCTTGTTGCCCTTGTCTTGTACTTCTGGACATCTTCTACAAAACTGTATATTTTTTCAACTCTGCTTGAGTGTCTGGTGCCAAATCCTCCACAGAAGGTAGGACCTGTTCCTCTTCCTAATCTAGCATGGAAGGCTCATAGAGTTTCAAATTCTCTACATTTAAACCTGAGTAAATGCACATATATGGTGGTAAACTAAGTCGATAGGCATTATCCCCCACCTTTTCGAGTATCTTAAAGGGACCATTCCTTAGAGACTTGATTTTCTTACTAGGCCCCTGTAGCCTCTCCTTGTTCAATTATATCCATACTCTATTTCCCACCTTGAATGATTTCTCTATTCTGTGCTGATCATGCCTGGCCTTATACTTCACCTGCGACTTCTGCAATGTTTCCTGTACCTATAGATGGATCTGCCTTATCTTCTCTATAAATTTTCCATCCCTTAAAGAATCTCCTGTAATGTCTTTCTTCACTCCTCCTTGCTGCCCATATGCAATATCCAAAGGTGAAGGTGGAAAATA
Organism: Pinus taeda; assembly: GCA_000404065.3. Taxonomy (NCBI): domain Eukaryota; kingdom Viridiplantae; phylum Streptophyta; class Pinopsida; order Pinales; family Pinaceae; genus Pinus; species Pinus taeda. The sequence goes on along the minus strand of APFE031027428.1, from coordinate 415,489 downwards.
TCAAAAACAATTTTCATATGGGGACTTTCCTATAGAAGTGTGGACTGATTTGTTATAAGAATGTTGTATATATACCATATTTTCATCCCAGGTCTTCGGATGCTTCTTGTTGTAACCCCTTAGAAGCTGCACCAAAGTCCCGTTGACTTCTTCTATCTGCCCATCTATCTTTGGATGGAACGTTGTAGATTTCTTTAACTTCATGTCCATATTCTCCCATAATGTAGTCCAAAATGCACTAAGAAATCTTGTAGCCCTCTCTGAAATGATGCTCCTTGGTATCCCAAAGTGTACCCAGACCTGTCCAAAGAACAAGTTTGTTGATTCTTGTTTGTTGATGGTCCTTTTACATGGCATCATAACACACATATTTCTGAACTGTCAACTACCACAAATAGGTAGTCATGTCCCTTCCTGGTTGTCAGTAAACCTCCCACAAAGTTAATGGAAATGATTTCCCAAGGATGAGTAGGTACAAGTAAGAGATGATACAAACCCTATTTCCTGTTGTTAGGCTTGCTGGTACAACAAAGCATACATCCTCTTATGAACCTAACTGCTTTCTCTTTCATCTTGGGCCAATACACATATCTCTGCAAGTTATCCATGGTATTCCCTACACCAAAGTGCCCTGCAACCTTGGAGGTGTGAGCCTCTCTAATCAGCTGCAAACACTCACCTTTAGGAACACATAGCTTATCCAGCCTATAGAGTAACCCATCCTAGAGATAGTAGTAAGCGATGTTGTCACCATTGTTCAAAGGACTTCGACTCTGCGACTACTGATACACCTCCTTGAAGTTCTCATCTTCTGAATATGTCTCTATGTATGCATCATGGGTGAATGGCTCCATGCGCACAAGAGTCCACAAAATTGTAATTTTTGATGTGGGTGGCCTTGAAAGCATATCATCCAACTTGTTTGTGTTGCCTTTCTTAAACTTGATCACCAAATGAAACTGCTGTAAAAACCCCATCCACTTGTAGTGTCTGGTTTGATGGAGCTTATTCTGGGCCTACAAGTACTGTAACGGCTGGTGATTTGTGTGGATTATTGTCTCCTTTCCCATAAGATAATGCTTCCACTTCTTGACATATTTCATCATGGCATAGAGCTCCTTATCATAGGCAGGGTAGTTAAGAACTACCCCATGAAATACTTTAGAATGGTAGAAAACAAGCCTTCTTCCTTGCATTAAGACAACTCCCATAGTATACCCACGCGCATCTATGTCCACTTCAAAGGGCCGTTGCAAGTTTGGTAATGCTAAAACTGGTGCTTCACTGATCTTCTTCTTTAACTCATTGAAAGCCTTTTGCTGTCCTTGTCCACATTGGAAACTCTTGTCACTTCCTGTTATGGTGTGGAGTGGTGTTGCTACCACTGAAAACGAGGCTATGAATTTCCCTAGGTACTATGTTGCTCTAATGAAAATCATAACCTCAGTAAAATTAGTAGGAACTGACCATTTCATGATGCCCTCCATCTTGGAAGGATCTATATTTAATTCTCCTCCATCAATCACATATCCAAAATACACCAAGGACTGTTGCGCAAACTAACACTTCTTGAGATTTGCTAGCAGCTGGTGCTTCTTCAATGTTTCCAACACTTATGTCAAATGTGAAATATTCTCCTCCCAAGTAGCACTATATACCAGTATATCATCCAAATAGAAAATAACAAATGAATCTATAAAAGGGCGTAGTACAATATTCATTAATCTCATAAATGTAGCTTGTGCATTACATAGGCCAAATGGCATAGCTAACCACTCATACAAACCTTTCCTAGTTTTGAAGGAAGTCTTCCATATATCTTATTATTTGACTCAAACTTGGTGATATCCAGACTTCAAGTCCAGCTTGGTGAATTACTTTTCTTGTTGCAATTGATCTAGCAGATCGTCTATCTTGGGTAGGGGGTATGTGTTCTTGAGTGTGATTTTATTCAACGCCCTGTAATCTATACACATTCATTAACTCCCATCCTTCTTTGGCATAATGATGATGGGTGACACACATGGTGATGTACTTGGTCGAATGACACCTTGTTCTAGAAGTTGTTGCAACTGTTTCTTCACCTCACTTGCTTCTATAACAGACTTCTTGTATAGCCCAATATTTGGCAATGGGGAGTCTGGCAATAGTTGGATCTCGTGCTCCACTTCTCTGTTAGGGGGTAGCCCTTTAGGCTCTTAGAACACGTCCTTGTATGCCTGTAAGAAATTCTCTAATTTTTGTTTTTATTTATTAGTACACCTCTCTAGGGATTCCTTGCCTCTGATTGACTACTCTACATACTGATTTTCTCTTAAAACAACAAAACATACTTCTTGCTAGAACTGATCAATTTCTTGGCTTAGTTGGAACTTACCAGTGGAATTTTATACTTGCCTTTGTGTGCATTGATGATGAATGATTTTACATCCTTGATGAGATGGTACTGGTTAGCTCTCCTCATGAATATTTCATCACACATGTACATGTATGTACTCCCAAAAATGACTCCACATACATCAAGGGAAACACATCCAGAACTACTTCATCAATAAAACCAACATTGATAGAAAATCTAATTTTACACTGTTTTGTTACCTTCAGGTCTGCATCCTTATGTACCCATCCCAGTGGATGTGGGTTTGGATGATCATGAACTTCCAACCCCAAATTCTTGACGAGATCTATTGCAATGATATTTTCTTGCAAGCCTGAGTCAAATAGAGCATCAATTTTTGTCTTCTTGACCTATATCTTTACATGGAAGGGTTTGGTCATTTATTTCTCTTCCTGTTTCTAAAGGCTACTCAGATTCACCTCCTTTTGAACTGATGTAAAAACGATCTTCTCTTCCACATCTGAGTTGCTTTCAACTTGGTTGCTCGAATCAGTGGCCATGAGATTCTTCTTCTTATTATCTTTCTTCTTGTTCTTTGGGTTTAGCTCTGGATGTAACTTCCAACACTTCTCCTCTATATGGTCATCAATGTTGCAGTGGTTGCTAGGATATTTGCATTGGTGTGTTGTGGCTATCGTCTTTTTATCTTTCCCCCTTTTTTCTTCTTCTTCCCATCCTTAGAAGTATCTTGTTGCTCCTTTTGCTTCGATCCACTTGATTGCGCTCTTTTTAGGCCTATGTTCTCCAGGTACTGTGCCTATACACAAGCCTCATCCACCATTTTGGGCTTGAACAACATCACTTGCTCACACAGATGGAGGTGAAAACCCCCAAATACTTGAGGAGTACATCTGTGTTCTTTGGAGATATACCCAACATTATAGCCATCTTTCTGAATTATGTGGTGTACTCCTGCATGCTTTGGCCTGGCTTTTGCCTGAAGTAATGCTACTGGATCCACTTGTCTTCCACGTACCCAATGGGATAAAACTGTGAATTAATGATGGTTTTGAAATCCTCCCACTTATCCACTGGAGTTTCTCCCTCCAACCTCAAGGTTTTCGTGTGGTTCTCCTGCCAAGTCAGTGCATGGCCCTCCAATTTCAGCCGTGCAAATGAGATATCCTTCCTTTCCTCGATCTGATGGACACTAAAATAAAGTTCCAGTTGCTGCAACCAGTGGTTCAACTTCAGTTTGTCAATCTTGCCATAGTATGGCTTAATATCAACTTCTTCTTCCACTTTAGACAGGGATTGGTTCACGACACTCAAACCAGGTTGATATTTTTTGGGTTCTTTCTTCAGCTGGTTATCTGCGTCTTCTTGATCTCCCGATACCCCTTCTGATTTGTCCTCTACATTTGAACCTCCTTCTTCTCCAAATATCCCCAACTTATTGCTTAGGGATGACATGAGGAGGTTTACATTGGGGTTGATATTCACGACTTGTTCTTCAAGCCGCAAAAACCTCACCTCTGTAGGATAATGACGTTTGCTTACAGATTCATTGCCCATGATTAGGGTTTTACAATTTTCGGCCTTGTCGATCTAGATCCCTGTAATCTCCACAAAATACCCAAAGAAACATGCTCTGATACCAAATGATCCATAAACTGTTGTACATATCCCACTGGACAGTCAATAACAACAGATTTGATAATATTATATTAAAAATATGAGATTCTACACTATTACAATTTTATTTAATTTCTAGATTTGTAGGATTAGCTGTAATTAGTGCATGCATGTAAAAGTAAATCAAGCAGAAAACTAGAGAATGACAAAATAAGCTCACAGACACATAATACATAAGATATGCTCTTTGGGAAACCCTTTTGGGAGAAACCCCAAATGGAAGGTGAGGCCACTTCGCTCTCTTTCTCTGTTTGGAAATATGGCTACAGATACAAAGAAGTAATGCCTATGGCTCATGGGCTGCTTGACCTGATGCTAAAAAATATGCAAAAAAATGAAAGTTGTTGGATTGATGTGAAACTTGAACGACCACATAGATCTTGTCATCCTGAATCCAACGCAACTCGTTTCATAGAAAACAAACGTTTTATGCTCCTAGAAATGAGTTCTGAACGATTTAGCAAACAAGCAAAATTTTGCGCAGGGCTGCCCAGTCAACAGTCTGTACTGCTGACGTGGCATGCTGATTGGGGTTGCTGATTTGGAAAAACAACTAGGTTTAAAGGGCCAATGACATTGTGGCACTTGTCAGATTATTATTGGTGCTAAGTTGGTGATTTCGTATTGGATGATGGTGTTGGTTATGTGGACCAACCAGAGGTCACCATGTGGCCTAGCTAGAGGATGCCACATGGCACTTCGGTGGCCACTAAAAGTTTGTGGGAAGTCCAGATTACACTCCACAGGATTTGATCACTACACCTACCTCCAACTAAATTTCACTCTTACCAACGCATCATGGGTAGACTTTGTGTATAGGACCCACAAAATTTTTATTTAAACTTTATGTTGGTGGATATATGGGTAAAGGGGTCAAGGGATAGCCCAAGCCTCAGTCACCACGCCCATACGGACCAGGGGCAGGATCAAGGGCCAAAACTTATCCCCAACCCCCCCCCCCCCCCCCCCCCCAACCTTAAAACACACCCATGCAACCATAACGTCGAGACCAAGGGTGATATGGAGGGGAGTTAGATTACTGGGGCCAGCCCCAAGTCACGTGGAGCGCCCATGTGACCACCGACACACACAAGAGTTAATGGAGAAATTAACGGTCCCACAATTTGTGCTGATAGTTTGCTGATTTGTCACTCCGTTAGCGAAAAATGGGGCGAAATTGTAGGACAGTTGGCCAGACTTGGCGAATTTGTGGGTCGAGTAGCAGAAAAATTTAGGAAGGTCATAACTTTCTCAAGTTTTGGTATTTTTGGGAGCAAAAAGAGGCTATATAAGTGTTTTTGATAGATCTTAAGCCATTGGATCTATTATTGAAGCCATTTGATAACTCTAACATGTTGTAATCATTATTCTTTTGAGCATAATGCTATAGTCCCAAGCATTGGAAGCTGGACCAGGAGACGTAGCTCGAGAGGGGTGAACTCCTTCATCACTTGCTATTTTGTGTTCGTTGTTATGGTGGTATTGTCTGCAATATTCTGAAGTTTAAATTCATGTTTTATGTGTTTATGAATTTAACATAAGAGCCTCAAAACTCAAATTTATTCACTTGAAATTTTACATAAACCTCAAGAAGTTTCATATAAAGAGCAAGTTTGGTATTAGAGCATAGGTTTTCTTTGCTGATATGAGGATTTAATTGTTTTCAAGTTTTTTTTTATGCTTACAAGGTTGAAGCTCAAGAGAGGAGAAGGAGATATTGTGGGTGCAGGTTCTCAATTTGTGACAAGGACAAGGAGAGAACATTTTCCACAATTTCCACCACCAGTTTCACCTCAAGTTGTTCCTGAAGCTTCAGTAAGCATGTCTCATGAAGGAGGAGCTGATAATATGTCAGAGGATGAGAACGTTTTTAGAAAATCATTATTTGGCATGAATGATATGGTGAAATTTCTCTATGGAGAGAGAAATTCAAGATTGCATGGTGAGATTTCCAAACCTTCAAAAGGAGAGGGTTCTTCTGGAGGAAAAGGAGGAGATGATGAAAATAATTCAAAAGGAAATGGTGACAAACCACCCTCTTCTCCACCATCATCTTCACCTCCATCATCACCTTCATCATCACCTTCATCTTCATCCTCTTCCATAACAACCATTACTCAAACACCTCCACATACCCCAAAGGGACATGGTAAAACTCCCTTATTAAAACTTGATATTAAATTCGAATTGCCTATGTATAACGGTGAAGTGAATGTTGAACGACTTGATAATTGGGTTTGTCAAATTGAAGTATATTGCAGGACTCAAAATATCAAAGATGATGAAAAAAATACTTAGTAGCTTCATTAAGGTTGGAAAGTGTTGCATTACTTTGGTGGGAAGCCAGAATACAAGATGATATGAGAAATCATGGTAAGGTCTCAACCTCTTGGGTGGATTTTATTGTTGCACATATAAGACAATTTTATCCATTAGCTTATATGCAAAAGGCTATTATGGATTGGCATAATTTTAGGAAATTAAAAGGACAAAGTGTTAAAAACTATACTCAAGATTTTAGGAGAAGAGCACTAGTATTGGCTGTAGATTTGTCATCTCAAGAAACTTTGTTAAAATATATTGGAGGTTTAAATAGTTATAAAAGGCACACTATTTTCATGTTCAACCCCAAAAATTTAGATAAGGTTTGTGTTCAAGTCACACATCTAGAAGCAAGAGGAAAAAATATTTCAAATGAGAAAAGTGAGATTCTCTTAAAATTGGAGAAAAAGGAAAGTAAGTTTAAGGGAAAAGGGAAGAAAAATGATTCTATTAATTTGGAAGAATAAAAAATTCAATGCAAACACTATTTGAAAGATGGCCACAATTAAGATCATTATTGGAAACTCCATCCAGAAATGAGACCCACCAAACTTAAAAACAAGGAGAAGGAGAAAACAATTGCAATTATATAACACGATTTAGGTTCTGATTCAAGAGACGAAATAAAGATTACAATGATGGGTTTGAAAAGTAAGAACATAGCAAAAACTATTTCTTAAATTTGTTCCAATTATACTAAAGGTGATGAAACAAGAATTTTGCTTTTCCATGTTAGAGTTGTTTCAAAGCATACCAAAATTGACACTCTTTTTTATAGTGGCTCTCAAGGGAATCTCATCTCTGAAAACATTGTCAAAAGTTTGAACTTGGAAACTATTCCACATCATAGGCCCTATCCTTTAGGTTGGGTTTGTGACAATGCACAGTTGCAAGTAACTAGAAAGTGTAAATTGAAATTCGCCATTATTTCAAATTTCATAGATGAGGTAGAGCTTGATGTAATGTCATTAGATTTATGTGTTATAGTTTTGGGAAGCCCATACATTTATGATAGGAGATACAATTTTCATCACCATGAGAATAAGTATCGCTTATTCAAGAATGGAATTGAGTACATAGTTAGAGCACATTGTAAGAAGATAAGTTTGTCTCCTATGCATGCTAGACAAATGAAGAGAATTGTAAACGCAAGTCAAAATTTTGCTTTGTTAATGTTCAAGCATCAAGATGTTGTGAATAGTTGTAATAAGTTGTTTTAGGAATCTAATATGTTGCCTCCTAAAAGAGGTAAACAAGATGAGGAAAAATTGTAGCATCATACATCATTGTTGAACAATGATGGAAACAAGATGTCGGTGCTAAAGAGTGCAAAGGTAAAAGAGCGAGTGTCAAAGCAATTTGACAAAGAAGGCATAGGTTCCACAAATTTTTCTTGGGGGTTTCAAAATGGTGCATGGAAATGGCGAAAACACTTGGTCAAGGGTCGAGCCAAGTACAAGGCAAGACAAGATAAACATCATTATGTCGACAATGTTTGAGTTGAAAATAAATTCAAGTTGTTTAAGTTTCCTTTGATTGATGACTGAGGAGGGAATATGTTTGTTCCTTCAAGGACATTTTTTTGTTTTTCAAATTTTGGGAAATTTCAGCAAAATGGTATCTACAACAACAAGACAAGGTCTTCAGAATCAAGGAAAAAAATCAGTTTTCATGAAAAGCTCAAATTGTTGAATTCAAGCAAATGCTAGTGGGTTGAGACTGGAAGGGTGAGGGGGATGTATCCTCATCTAATTGTTCAGTAATAAAAGATATTTTGGGGTCCAAAAGCTTTTAGTAGGGAGTAGTGATCTGGTTCTAAAAAATGTGCTCAAAAATGAAAGTTGTCGGATTGATGCAAAACTTGAACAACTGCATAGATATCGTTATCCTGAATCCAGTGCAACTCGTTTCACAGAAAAATGACGTCTTATGCTCTTGGAAATCAGTTCTGATCGATTTGGAAAACATGCAAAATGTTGTGCAGGGCTGCCCAGTGAGCAGTCTATATTGCTGATGTAGCATGCTGACTGTGTCTGCTAAATTGGAAAAATGATTGGGTACAAAGGAACAATGACATCACGCCACTTGTTAGATTCTTATTGGTTCTGAGTTGGTGATTTCGTATTGGGTGATGGTGTTGGTTATGTGTACTAATTGTAGGTCACCACATGGCCCGACCAGAGGCTTCCACGTGGCACCTCGGTGGCCACTAAAATTTTGTGGGGAGTCTGGATTGCACTCCGCAGGATTTGATCATTGCACCTACCTCCAACTAAAGTTTCTCTTACCAATGCGCCATGGGTGGTCCTTGTGTATAGGATCCAATTTTTTTTTGTTTAAACTTTTTTTTGGGTGAATATATGGGTAAAGGGGCTGAGGGCTAGCCCTAGCCCTGGTCATTGCGCCCATATGGACTAGGGGCGGGACCAGGGTCTAGGGCTTAGCCCCAACCCCCCAAACCTTAAAAAACACCCATGCAAGCATAGAGCCGAGTCCAAGGGTCGATAATGAGGTGAGCTAGATCGTGGGGGCCAGCCCCAGGTCACATGGAATGCCCATGTGACTACCATTGTGCATAGGAGTTAGTGGAGAAATTAAAAGTCCCACAATTTGTGTTGGTGGTTCGTTGATTTGTCTCTCCATTAGCGAAAATTGGGGCAAAATTGTAGGACAGTTGGTTAGACTTGGTGAATTTGTGGGTCGAGTAGCAGTAAAACTTGGGAAGCTCATAAATTTCTTAGTTTTTGGACTTTTTGGGAGAAGAAAGAGGCTAGATATGTTTATTTTATAGCTCTGAAGCCATTTGAGCTATTATTGAAGCCATTTGAGCACTGTAACACATTGTAATCACTATTTTTATGAGCATAATGATATAGGCCCGAGCATTAGAAGATGGAGTAGGAGACGTAGCCCAGGAGAGGTGAACTCCTTCATCACTTGTTGTTTTGTGTTTACTGTTATGGTGGTATTGTCTGCAATATTATACAATTTCTGAAGTTTAAATTCATGTTTTATGTGTTTATGAATTTAACATAAGAGCCTCAAAACTCAAATTTATTCACTTGTAATTTTACATAAACCTCAAGCAGTTTCATATACAGATCACTGCTACAATGCAAAAATCCTCTCTGTGTGATCTACCTCCTATATCTCCTGGCTATCTTTGCTCATCTATGGAACAAAATGGTCTCGAAAGAATGAAATGCCTCTTCCCCCTAGTGGCTCGGTTATAACACAACTCGATAGCCTACTAGTGGTTAATTTTGACTACATCAACTCTTAACTAGAGTTAAAAAATAAAATCTTCTAGATTCTTTTACATCACAAACATGTGGCTATCCCCTTTTCCTTGAATAATGGGGGCTGCCGTGGAATCCTCTCGAACTATAGGTGTAAAAATAGGAAGGTCAACTTCTGAGTGACATAACTTTTGCATATAGACTCTGATTGACGTGATTCTTGTGTCGTTGGAAAGCTAGCTATGTGTAGAAGAGCATGAAAGGTGTGAGGCATTGGCGGAAAATTTTCACCCCCAAAAAACGTCGTTTGATGCCTCAAAACACTCCTAGAAGGTTTCGAACCTCATTTCGCCAAATTGGGCCTCGTCGGTAAAAACAGTCACGTGAGCTGATTCCTCCACCTTTTTCACTCCAAATGCATCGAGATGGATTAAAGACAATATAATGATCCAATTTGGATCATTTAAGCACCTTAAGAATGTAATTTCATGTTACCTATGAACAAAAAAATTGGTTTGTCATTGGGAAATAAGGTGCTTGCATGAACTTAAATATATATGTTGTACTCATGATTTGTTTGGATAAAAATTTGAAAGGTGAGGTTTATTTTTTATCCATTTTTATTTTTGATTTATTTCCATTGAATAAGTGGATTGCAGTTAAATTAGGTTCGATTAGCTCTAGACATTTTCTTTTTTTTTTTTAATTGGATGGACACACTAATTCCCTTTTTTGGGTTATGCTATTGATTCATGATATGGGAAGAAGTCACCCCTCCATTAAGAACTCCTTCATAAAGACATGGCACCATGAACGGGGTATAATTTTCTAAATGTCATAATCAATTAGAGTGCACCTATCTTCCTATTACCAACTAAAGAAGATCAACCTTTAATAGACAACCAAGGTCCCTTGTCTCATCTTGTATTTTGACCATAATATAAAAGGTAACATTCAAGATTTCTATCTCTATATTTATAATGATTCTAGGGAGGGTTTTTACAAAATTTCCTTTGATTCACACCCCAATGCCCAAGATGTCTGATGTGAAGGATAACTCAAAACACAAGAGAATGTAGGCTATAAACCAACTATGAATATTTAGAAAACCAAGTGTGTGTAATAGATTGCATACACACTTACAATTGAAACAAGAAGATATCATAAAAAACTCTTTCATAATGAAAATATGAAATACACAACTAAACAACCAACAAGGATTGTGAAATTGAGAAACTTGTGAGACAAAGTTTTAAAAGGAATCATGAGGTGGAATCCTGTATGCAGATGAATAAGGAATCTAAGAGGGTAACAAAATGTATGCACAAATCTTGGGAGAAACAAAACTTGGTTAGACTTCCATAATAATCTCAGGTGATAGTTCAAATTCATGTGGTTTATGGCATTCTTAGGCTAGGATGTGAATGAGTAATTTTGAAGGTCATGCATATATGGTCATTAAGGTGTTTGTACATAGATCATTTAAAGGTGTCCACATAGGCTACTAAAATGTGTGCGTGTTTGTATCCTAGAACTAGGTTTATGCAATGAGAATCATTGACAATTATAAAGGCCGTACAACCATTTGGGATTGCTTTCTCCACACCCATGCCTATTAGGGAGGATGAGGGGCCACTAAGGTCATTTCCCCTTGGAATTTTGGGGGAAAATTGTGTTACCATTCTTGGATTAGTGCAAATAGATAATGGGGGAAGATATTTGTGCAACCATTTGTACTTGTTTTTAAGTCATTGTTCCCTCATTTAAACCAAGATATTCTAGTTAACATTTTTCAAATATTTAGCAGGGCATCATTTAAGCACTTGTAAATATTTCTTCAAATTGTTACATGCATCCTCAAACATTTGGTACCATATTAGAATTCTTTAGTGTAGTTATGGCTCCATTGAAAATATAATAAAAATTGGTTCGAAAGCCTCAACGAAGCCTCATAAAAAATGTTAAAAACAACCCTAAAATATATATCTCAAGTAATATGCGATGATAACTTAGAGACATTTTTTACACTCAAAATTCATACAATGTTACAAGATAGACTACTCCCTATTTAGAGGCAAAATAAAATACAAATATATAGTCATGCATACACTTATTTATCATCAACCAATATGCTAGAAAGGGTGCATTGCTACTCATGCCCTCATTCTAAATATTGTGTGTCTCTTCTTGGAAACATCATTTGCTTAATCACTAGCTCAAACCATATCCTATTTCAACCACCATGACTCATAGTGCCTCATACCATTGTGTGTTGCACTCTCTTTTACCACCCTCTCAAGGGTGAAAATGTTTTTTATGCCTCAAAAATATGCATAATCAGTCCCTAAAATAGTAAGTGTTGGGGCTAAAAATATGCATTTATACAACCCATCGCCTTTGCTATAATCTACATTTATGAACCTTTATATTTTGTTTGATATATTTTTTTTAAAACATCGTAACATTTAAAAATGTTTTATATGGTTATTGATCAACATTCCTTGACCAGTGTTGCATTTTTTAGACCTAGAATGTGCTTTCTTCGAATATGAAGGGATAAAAAACTTTTTCATCCAAATATTCATCATCGTCTACTTAGAGGATTTTTATTTCCTTTTGAAACATCCTTTACATGACCATTTATATTTAAAAGGGCCCCACCTACACATGCACTTAAATTCTTATTTTTATTTGGGTGTGGAACACCTCATTCTATCTTACGTCATCCTCTCCTAAGCCCACCGCAACTCCATAATTAGTCAATTTTTTGTTGTTGGGACATGGGACATCTCTTAACCTTGCTTAACTTTTGGAAGTTCTTCTCCTCCAGTATGGTCTCCTCACCTATCATTGTCTCCATAGTTAATTTCTTGTTGTTAGGACATAGAACATCTCATACTTAGTTAATTTCTTGTTCTCAGGACATAGGACAACTCATTCTATGTTACCATATCCTCCTCGCCATCCTACATCTAGCACTTATTTTTTCTTGGGTGTTGGTTCATTGTGGAAACTATTCTTAAATAAAATCGAAGGCTCACTACCATTAATGTACTTCACACCATTGAATTGATTGCAAAAAATTAATATGGCACAATATTTGTTGATGGGCTATACAATTGTTAAATTGATAAAGAAATTGATATTGATTGATCATTATGGTAGATTCATAACAAGTATATTAACATTCAATGTCGTTATCGACCTTAAACAAAGATTGAAGGTGCATTAACACTAAGTCTATAAATATTAATAGAGCAAAAGATGATGAGTAGAAGGAAAGAGCCTTATTGTGGAAACACTATCAATATGCTCAAATGAGAAAACCAATACTTCCATTGGTCTATGACATATAAATGGTACTTTGGGTTACCAAAGGAGAAGAATAATTTAAATGAGGTCTAGGCTTCTGAGATAGCTAGGGAAAGGTGCATGCTAGAATTTTATAGACATCATTTCTTAGTGTGCGACAAAATTGAATGGAAACTATTATGATAGGAAGGTAACTCCCAATTGTATGATTTCCATTAATGTGAACATCATTATATACAAGAAGAGTGGTGACCTTTGGGATTCTAATTCCAAGGTATCTTCCCATTCTAACCATTAAAATTTCTCTATTTACATATTTTTTCACAATCCTTGAGGATTAGGTGTCTAACATTCCCCCCATTAATTTGAAGGGTTGTTTGCAAGTCCAAGCATCATTCTGAATCGTTCAAACTTTTCTCTTCCAAGTTCTTTTGGAACATCACCTTGTTCAACCCTTGCTTATTTTAATAATGATTGTGATTGTAACATCAACATGGAAGGACCATGACTGATTGGACCTATGATTAACATATGACAGTTATTATTATTTTTTATTTAATTAACACAAATAAAGGTTGGATAGTGTAACCACCCCATCCCATATTTTCCTGCTTTTAAAAGTTCTCCAAGGTAAACATGATTTGTGTGTTACTATGATATGACTCGACCTCCAAATTCCAGTTATGGAAGTGGGACCTACTAATAGAAAACATACTTCCATCCCTCAGGGACTCCAGATCACCCAGGTGTCTATAAACTATCCTTGGTGATCAATCCCTGAGCTAGAACTTATTTTCTCAAAATAAACACCCCAACCACACTCTTGACACTGTGTATGTGTTTGGAAGGCTCCAAATGCATGCATAAGCTTTCCTCCATGTGGTTGCAACCAAAACTTCCTCAGGGCTAGCATACTTGCCACTACCTCGAATCTCCCAGAACTTTCTAAAGTCAAGTCTTAGGTGATAACAAGTGTACACAATCAATAATAGGGTTAGATATTGCTCAAGACATGCCAGTCACATAATAAAAATTTCATCAAACATATGGTAAACATAGAAGCTATAGGTAATGAATGCATATTCGATCATGATCTTCTTAACTTCATTAGATAATCATCAAGAAGGCCCAATTCCCTCTAAAGGTAGTTGCAACAACACTTGTTAGCCCATGAAATCATGAATCATTCAATAACTTATCAAATCATGAACACGATCCCTTACAAGAGCACATCATATAACCATGCATATAACCAACATATAACTATCATATAATCCACGACAAACCAACCATAAGATCAACATAATAACCAATACAAGTGCTCTTTAATAACAATAAGAAAATAACTTATATTAACATATGCAAAATCCAACCAAGTCAGGGACTTCCACATACCACTCAACCATAGATTGGGATCAACCAAATCTCTCTTTCAACCAATCACCCCCATGCCATATTCCAAGAATGAATGTGGGATGATATGTGTTGAACCAAAATATAACCAAACGGGGCTTCCAAAGGCCAAACTACCTGAACCATCAACCATAATGATTTCACCAAAACTGGTCTAGAAATCACTAACATCAAACAAGATTGGATGCCTCAGAATTCCTTTACCAGCTCTAGAGGAATTTTCCTGTTGCCACCCATCCATCAAGAATTCTAGGAGAAAGCCAATTTCTACCCTTGACCCTTGGGAATTTTATTGAGACCACCTCAACTAGGATCCAAGTCTACTAGCCATCCAAAGCTTAATCAAAATATAGAACCAACTACATCATGGCTATCCAAGAAATGGAAAGGTAAGGCTGAAACCACTATCAATTCAAGAAAATCCCATGCCAATGACAACCAAATAACCAAAGAACCACATGCATGTACCACACATCAAAATATTAGCAAGGAAATTACACACGCAACATGTCACCTACAATGTACTCCGACTGTAGCTACTATTCCAAGATTTTGCTTACGCTCCCTTACTTACCTTTGCTTGGTTTGTTGTCCAAGTGATTCCTCTATCTTATCTTAGAGATCTCTTCCTGAAAGTGATCAAAGCTAAAATTGACAAAATCTAAGCCAAAACTATGAACTATTTCTCTGATGCCTCTTATCATTGATGTCTAGTCTCTTCCTTTTCTTTTTCTTTTGTATTTCATTTTCCTTCATTTTATCTCTAATTTCCTTTGCATGCATATTTGTGTCTCTCCATATTCATTTTCTCCTTATTTATGTTATTTCCTTAATTAAATGCCAATTATTTCCTCTTTGCCTTTGCCAATTTCCCTAGCCATTAATAAACTGCAAGTGATGCCCACTATGATGTTTACCCACCATTCAACTTGGAATACATGTCCCATGACCTTGATTTTATTTTATTTACATGGAAAATCAACCAAGGGCTGTTACAAACCCCTCCCCCTTGGGGGAACACCATCCTTTATGTTCAATGTTTTGGGAATCATGATTGTCATTAGACAAAAACCTGTAGGTGTTAGTCAATTATCACATTGCCAGAGATAAGGATCCACGAGAGGTGGTTAGTCCATGTAGCGAAACACATGGGGAGCATTGGTTTATCCAATGTCCAACAATATCCCCCCCAATGTGAGCCGGGTGTGTATCGAACTTGTGGCCTATGCTCTGATACCACTTGTTGGGAAACACAATTGCCATTAGAGTAAAATCTGCAGGTGTTAGTCAACGATCACATTGCTAGAGATAAGGATCCACGAGAGGTGGTTAGTCCATGTCACGAAACACATGGGGAGCATTGGTTTATCCAATGTCCAACATAATTATTCTTATGACCAACAAAAAATATTGCCTATGGAGCTTCATAACACAACTCGATGCAGTATTTATAATAAACAACTACTAAAAACCATGACCAACATGGAAAACATGACAAACATACCACTTGTTGGAGCTTTATAAACACAACTCGATGTGATATTTATAATGAAACAGATATATATATATATATATGAAATATATATATATATATATATAACTTACTCTATTCCAGAGCATGAGTTGTTTCTACTGCAATATGCATTATGGCTCTAGCTAGAACTCTCCCTCTAGTTCCACCTGCAATACAAACCAATCAACCACATGATCAACATCCTACACATATCATGGAATTTCACTGTTGGTGGTACTACAAGCCTATAGGCCACTGGTCTAATCTTCTCAAGGATCTCAAAAGGGCCAACGTGCCAACTTGGCACATGACCCATTCCTCAAGGATCTCCTCTTGGGCTTGATGTGAAAATTCACATGCTCCCTAATGTGAAACTCCTTGAATGGTCTATGATGATCCACATAACTCTTTTTCCTATCTTGTGCAACCTTCAATTCCTTTTAATAAACTACATCTCCTGCTCCACCTCATCCAACATATCTGGTCCAATCAACACTATGTTCAATGAATCAATCCAACTGATAGGATTATTACACATTTTCCCATAGAGCGTTTCAAATGGAATCATCTTCAAGGATTCATGATACCCATTATTATAAGCGAACTCCACCAATGGAATATACTCCTCCCACCTCTTCTATTGATGCATGCCATACATCCTCAACATATCCTCAAGAATCCTATTAACCCTCTCAGTCTATCTATCTATCTGCAGATGATAAGCTGTGCTAAAAGCTAACAACTAACACTATCCCCAAGCCTGCAAACAAATCCTTCCATAATAATGATTGTAACACACAATTATCCAGAAGTCCTCACCAACAAAAAAGTTATTTACTATGGAAATCTCCATGCTAAAAAACTCCTTTCAAAACTTGGAAATGAACTTGGCATCTCTATCTGATATAATCTTCTTGGGAACTCCATGTAACCTCACTATCTCCCTAATGAAGATCTAAGCTACCTCACTAGCTGAATTAGTAGATTTCACTTCCATGAAGTGAGCCACCTTGCTCAATCTATCAACCACAACCATGATGGAATCATGTTGTATCTATGTCCTCATAAATCTTGTAATGAATTCCATGGAAATGACCTCCTATTTCCATTATGGAATCAAAATAGGCTGCAATAGACTAGCTAGATGCTTACACTCTGCTTTCACCTGCTGACAATCCAAGCATCTTGCAACAAGATCAACCACCTCTTTCTTCAAATTCGGCCAATAGTGGAACTTCTTAATAGTTGTCAAAGTCTTTTGATATCCTTTGTGGCCTGAATATGGCTTAACATGAAACTCTCTTAAGATAAGCTTCTTGACCTCACTACTATCTGGCACATAAATAATGTTCCTAAATCTAACCAAACCATTTTTTTTTAGGTGATACTCCTCATATATATCACCCTACTGCAACCTCTACTTTAGCTGCTGGTACCTCTCATCATGCTTCCTTGCATGTAATATCTGCTCCTACAAATCTGTCCCATAAGAGCTCACAATTGAAATATGGTTCACCTGCACTCTCCTACTAAGAGAATTTGCAACCTTGTTCTCCTTTCCCTTAATGTACTAGATCTCCAATTTAAACTAATTGAGGGTAGCTAACCATCTACCTTTCTTAGAATTTAGATTAGGTTGGTCAAGCAAATAACTTAGTCCACTGTGATCACTCATCAGAACAAACCTCTTGCCAAGGAGATAATGTCGACACATCTTCAACGCATGAATAATCACTGCCAACTCAAGATCATGAGTCACATAATTTTTCTTGTGCTCATTCAAATTCTTTGATTCATAAAAAACCACTTGTCCTTCCTGCATCAAGACTCCACCATGTCCTTCCTTACAAGCATCTGTATAAACCACAAACT
This sequence comes from Pinus taeda, assembly GCA_000404065.3. Classification (NCBI taxonomy): domain Eukaryota; kingdom Viridiplantae; phylum Streptophyta; class Pinopsida; order Pinales; family Pinaceae; genus Pinus; species Pinus taeda. The sequence continues at coordinate 397,785 of APFE031027428.1, read as the reverse complement.
CCTTATCAAGATCACAATCTTCAAAACTGGAGCATTTGTAAGAAAATTAGTCAACTTCTCAAAACTAGCTGCACACTCCTCAATCCATTCAAACTTCTTCCCTTTCCTCTACAAAGATGTGATAGGATATCCAATCTTGGATAAGTTCTTGATAAACCGTCTATAATAACATACTAGTCCATGAATGATATTACCTCAATCACATTCCTAGGAGTTGAACACTCCATGATAGCTTTAATATTTTCTGGGTCCATTGTTATCCCTTCCTTGGAAACAACATGTCCCAAGTAATGAATATGAGTCTGAAAGAAACTACACTTGCTAATCTTGGCATACAACTGATGCTCTCTCAACAACCTCAACACCACTACTAGGTGCTATGCATGCGTTGCCTCATTCTTGAATATACCAATATATCATCAACAAATACTATCGCAAGCTTATCTAGAAAATGGCACAACACACAATTCATCAAACACATGAAGTTGGTTGGATTATTGGTAAGGCCTAAAGGAACCACCACAAACCCATAGTGCCCATACCTTGTGTGAAATGTAGTGTTATATATGTATTCTTCTTTGATGTGCACCTAATGATATCCTGATCTCAAATCAATCTTTAAAACAACAACTCCCTTCAACTAATAAAAAAAATCATCAATTTGCGACAATGGATACTGTTCTTGATAGTGACCTTGTTCAAGTACATGTATTCAATACACAATCAAGAATAATGTCCTTATTATTTACAAACAAAACCGGTGCACCCCAAGGGGATGCACTTGGCCTTATGTACCCCTTATCAAGTATCTCTTTAAGATGCAATTTTAGTTCCACCAACTCAGGAGTATTCATCCTGTATGGTGCCTTAGATGCTAGTGTTTCTCTCGACATCAACTCAAGAGGAAATTCCACCTATCTATGAGGAGGAAACTCCAGAATCTCTATAGGAAACACATCATGAAACTGTTGCAAGATAGGATACCTCTCTAGGACTTCATTATCCTCATATTCTTTCCCTTTGTCACTAGAGATATGAATTGCACACAATATGCATCCCTTCTTGCGACTACACTTTTCCTGCATAGTTGTAACCTTTCTTATTGATGTAGGCTTCTTCTTTCCCTGAAAGATTCTCCTTTCCCCATCATCATACATGCACTCAGTAGCCTTGACTTAGCAATCCACTTTAGTCCTGTGAATGAACAACCAATTGATTCCCAAAAACATGCTATATGATACCAAAGGAAGCACATTTAGATGTGTTGATGTAGGCATAACATTAAGCTTAAATGCATAAGATCTCACCCAATGATGAACTATTCTCTTGGTTCCTGTAGCCAAATGCACCAACCAAGATTCTGCATGCACTTCTTTACTCAACCAACACTGGTCCACCAGGTTAGGACTAATATAACTATAATTAGATCCAAGATTAATCAAAATAGAAATAACTTGATCACAAATCTTACCTTCCATCTCGATAATAAATGCATAATGATATCCTTGATTGTTATCCACCACTATGTAAATTTGGGGAATACTCTAGCCTACATCTCCAATTGTCTATGCCTCCTAAGCACTATAAATCTAAGTTCACCCTGATGTGATGGACAATCGCTCTTGCGATGCTCTCCACCACAAGTCCAACACCTCAAAGGTTTATGCCATTGCCTTTATTCTACTACTCCTCAAGCTGAGACCCATGTCCTCTCTTAACTACATTGAACTTCCTATGAGGTCTCACATTCTCCTTGTCACCTGCATCTTGAGATCTCCCTCGCTTATTAGGCCATTTTCCTTTAGTCTTGTCATTACCTTTCTAGTCATGCTTGAACTCAGACTTGTGCTTAGACTACTCATAACAATGCTTCAGCTTCCCGATGAATTCATCTAATGACTAAGGCCCATCATACTTAATATAAGATTTGAATGCTAAAGTAAATCCATTGATGAACCTTTGGACCTTTGCCTTCTCATCCTTGAGCTAGGGAACATACCTCAACAACTACAAATTTTTTTTCATGTACTCTTCATCTGTTATGGAACCCATCTTAAGTTCATATAATTCATTTTCCTTCCCATCATAATATCTATCGGACAAGTACTTCTTGTTGAATTGAGGCTTTTGTGATCCATATCAAGTTTACCAAAGATTTTTCGGCATAAATCACATGATATTTCATTTGTCGACGCGTTTCGAACCAACTAGTGTGGTTCATCGTCGGGACAAGTTGAAGAAACAGATCAAGCTATGCATGTTAAATAGACAGAGAAGACCTCCAACGACTATACTTCACGACCAGGCAACGACTATAACGACTAAATTTGACTAGGGAACAGATAGATGGACTAGGACCAGGGGCATAAAAATAAGTTAATTTCATTTATTAAATGAGAAGTTAGTTATATTATCATAAAAAAGTCAAAGGGACATATGATTATATCTAATTAACCTAGAGATTGACCTATTTAATAAATTATCCATATTTAATTAATTGTTTATATGAATTTACATAAAGGTTTTAACTACTTTACAAAGATATTATTAATTTTATTCAGATAATAGTTATTTTAAAAGGTATTGAAAATAATAATTTAAATATCCAAAAATAATTAATCATATATCTAATTGTTAAATTAACTTATTATTATATAACGGTACAAGTAATAATATTATCTATCAGTTAAAATTATTAGGAAACAACATAATAAGAACAAACATGGAAAAAAAATAAAAATAAATAAATAAATAAGACGAGGGAGGGGAACCAAGAAGAAAGTGACTAGGAAGAGAGTGCTGGGACCCAACAACTACTGATCTTCTAGCCATCCTCTCTATTGATATTGCTCAACCTTTTTTCAATCTCAAGGGATTCCCTAAATTTCCAATGATGGAACTGCGAAACCCTAGCAATAACACTATCTTCCTCAATACAAACATGATGTTTGGTTTTTTCTGCATGTTCTACTAAGGCAAAAGACTTGGTTCTTCTCTTCTTACGATCAGCTGCATGCTCACTAATCCTTTGATTAATGGAGCGACCAGTCTCACCAATGTAGGGGGTCCCACAGGAACAAGGGATAATATATACTTCTTCCTGAAGAGTCTTTTAAACTCATGCTAACTTAGCTCCTCTTCCTTGATGCCTATGACATGCTTAACATCTTCCCACCAGATATATGTTTTTCCCTTGACATTGAAGATAACTATCTTGCCTTTCATGTTCTTTGAATAGTCATGTAATTTGAAGAACTTATTCATCCCAAGAATCCATGATTCTACATCTTCTGATTTATTCACTTCCCCATTAAAAGAAGGAGGCTTGGATTTCCTGAACTCATATGGAAAGTACTCCCTCTCACTCCTCCTATGAGCATGCTGATGGTAATGATGATCATGTCTATTAGAACCAGAGCTAGAATAAAGTCCATGAGTGCTAGCCTTCCAGTTAGGCATATCCAAGGATTTTCCAGCTCTAACTGTATCACGTTTGTACATCAAGTGTATCCTTTTAGCCCTACTACAGTATTCCCATTAATCCTATCCTCTTTTATTTCTCCATGAGTATTCCCTAGTTGTCTTTGCTTATGCAAATCTATAAGGCTTTAAAGAATCATTGCATTAACCCTAGCTTGATTTTATTGAGCTCTAGCAAGTCCTTCCTATGTCTCAATAAACCTGTCATTATCTTCCTTGCAACTTCAAATCTCTGCCCTTAGAATCCTCAATGTATCTGCTAGATCATGAGAATACTCTTCTCCTTGCTGCTCAACCGACCTTTCCCATTCCACTGACTCTCACATCAAGCTTATAAGGGAAGTCATGTGAACTGTAGTCTACCACTCTGCTATTGATGTCTGAACTTCTATTTCCAACAAAAATACCATGTTAGATAAACCAAATAGAAGACATAATGAAAATCATACCTCATTGTATCTCAGGGGAGGCTAACACATCTACACAACTCAGTCTAGATTAACATGATATATATATATATACCCCAAGGTTTAGTGTTGTATACATAATAATAATACAAACTTTACAATAAATACACACATGATAACCATATTTGTCTACATTTACCCTGAGGTCCAGTGCTACAACCTTGCTTTGATACCACCTTGTAACCACATTTACCTGCTTTTACAAGCTTTCCTGGGTAAACATGATATGTGTGTTACTATGATATGACTTGACCTCCAAGTTACATTTATGGAAGTGGGGCCTACTGACTGGAAACATAATGCCATCCCTTAGGGACTCTAGATCCCCCAAGGGTTTGACAAACATCCATAGTGATCAATCCTTGAGCTGAAAATTATTTTCTCAGACTGAACACCCCAAACGCACTCTTGACACACTGTGCATGTGGTTGGAAGGCTCCAACCACATGCATAAACTTGTCTCCATGTGGTTGCAACAAAAAATTCCTAGTTCAGAGGGTGCAATTGTGAGATATGTGCCACTTTTTCATGGTTGGCTTACAGGTTACTGCCCAGAATTACCCAAAACTTTCCAGAGTCAAGTCTTAGGTGATAGCAAGTATAAACAATCAATACTAGGGCTAGATATTTCTCAAGACATGCCAGTCACATAATAAACATTTCATCAAACATATGGTAAACATAAAATCTACAGGTCATGAATGCATATATGATCATGATATTCTTAACTTCATTAGAGAATAAATATTTTATCAAATACACAGTAAACATAAAATCTGTAAGAAGAGCTTCAGCGTAAATCACATGAAAAAGACCTTTGTCGACGCGTTTCGAACCAACTAGTGTGGTTCATCGTCAGGACAAGTTGAAGATACAGATCTAGTTCAGCGTGTTAAATAGTCTAAGCAGAGACTCAAACGGCTAAAAAGACTAACAGCTACTTTCCAACCCAGGACCCCAGTCAAACTTCCTTTAACTAATTTAATATTAAATTACCATTATATTTAGGAGCTAAGTTGACCCGGTAAAAAATTAAACCAATCAATAGTTAGTTTATTAAAATTAATCCATTTATTTATTTAAATTATTAATCCATTAAATATATATATATATATAT
>APFE031027428.1:366053-387112 GCA_000404065.3 Pinus taeda | reverse complement strand
AAATAAATAAATAAATGGATTAATTTTAATAAACTAACCATTGATTGGTTTAATTTTTTACCGGGTCAACTTAGCTCCTAAATATAATGGTAATTTAATATTAAATTAGTTAAAGGAAGTTTGACTGGGGTCCTGGGTTGGAAAGTAGCCGTTAGTCTTTTTAGCCGTTTGAGTCTCTGCTTAGACTATTTAACACGCTGAACTAGATCTGTATCTTCAACTTGTCCTGACGATGAACCACACTAGTTGGTTCGAAACGCGTCGACAAAGGTCTTTTTCATGTGATTTACGCTGAAGCTCTTCTTACAATTATGACGGATCACAGAAGCCTCAATTCTACAAACATAAAATCTACAGTTCATGAATGCATATATGATCATGAACTTCCTAACTTCATTAGAGAATCATCAAGAAGTCTCAACTCCCTCTAAAGCTAGCTGCAACAACACTTGTTAGCCCATGCATTCATCAATCATTCAATAACTTATCAAATCATGAACAAGTTCCATAGCAAGATCACATCATATAACCATGCATATAACCAACATAGAATCCATGAAAACAAGTTGTAAGATCAACATAATAATCAATACAAGTTCTCTTCAATTAGAATAAGAAAATAACTTATATTAACATATGCAAAATCCAACCAAGTCAGGAACTTACACATACCACCCCACCATAGTTTAGGCTAAACCAAATCTCTCTTTCATCCAATCACCCCTGTGTCATATTTCAATCACAAAATTGGGATCATATTGGTTAAACCAAAATAGAATCAACCAAGTTTTCCAGAGCCCAAACCATCTCATCCCTCAACCATAGTGATTTCACCTAAACTGGTCCAAAAATCACTAACATTAAACAGGCTTGGATGCCTTCAACTTACTTCACCAGATCCATAGGAATTTTCATGTATCCACCCATCCGTTAAGAGTTCTAAGAGAAATACCATCTCCAGCCTTGACCCTTCAGAATTTTCCTAAGACCACCTCAACCAGGATCCAAGTATACCGACCATCTAAAGCTTAATAAAAAAAGAGAACCCACTACATCATGGTTATCTAGGAAATGGAAAAGTAAAGTTGAAACCACTGTCAATTTAGGAAAATCCCACGCCAATGATAACCAAATAACCAAAGAACCACATGTATGTACCACACACCCAAACCTCAACAAGGAAATTACACATGCAACTTGTTACCTGCAATGTACTCCGTAGATGTTGTTTCGAGATTTTCCTTGCGCTCCATTTATTTCCTTGGCTTGCGTTCTTGTCAAAGTGCTTCCTCTATCTTATCTTAGAGCTTTGTTCTTGAAAGTGATGAAAGCTAGAATTGAAAAAAACTAAGCCAAAAAATGTGAACTGTTTTTCTCATGCCTTTTTATCATTGATGTCTAGTCTCTTCCTTTCCTTTTTCCTTTTTCTTTCATTTCCCTTCATTTTCTCTCTAATTTCCTTTACATGCGTATTTGTGTCTCTTCATCTCCCTTTTCTCCTATTTTCCTTTATTTCCTTAATTAAATTCCAATTGTTGCCTCTTAATATTTGCCAATTTCCATAGCCATTAATAAATCACAAGTGATGCCAACTACTATGTTTTCCCACCATTCAACTTGGAATACATAACCTAAGACCTTGGTTTTATTTTATTTACGTGGGAAAAAAATTAGGGGCTATTATAGATATTCTTATGGATCCTTGGTCTAAGGAAAGCTTTATTCCCAACCATTTTCATTGAATCCATGTCCCATACAAGTTGAAATAAAAGCTTCAGTTATTAGAGTGTGTTGATAGGTTACATCTATTGCATTCTTATTGGGTACTATTGCATGTTGCGATTGGGACCATACTCACTTGAAGAGGGAGGAAGTGGAAAGCCACCACTTGACTCATGGAAAATATGGGATTGGACATAGGCGTTTCATGTTGGGACATGAAGAAAATGAAGGGAGACACTCACAAGAGGATATGAAAGGACCTAATCGAAAAGGAAAAGTGAGGTAGATTGAGACAAACATCACTTGTTTTTCACATGAGGAAAAAAGAGGTTCAATAGGATATTTTTTAGATTCACTCTGAGTCTTATCTTGTTGGCTCACAGTAGTTCTATTATCTATTATAAGGTTTGCAAGTCTAATGTTGTTTTACAAGTGTAGTGGTGGGTAATGGTATAGCTAATCGGGGCAGAGTTGCAACAAATTATCAAGATTATAACCTGAAGTTGTTGCTTTGTGACCTTGAGCACGTACTCTATGAATTACGGCACTAATTCCTCTAACTGTGTTTGAGAACCTATTTGTCTAAGCTTTTGCGGGATTTATGAAGCTCAGTGAATGAAAAAAATATTGATGTAAGCTTCCCTAATGTAAGCAATTCCTCATACCTTGGATCTGACTCGGGGGTGGTCAAATACAAGAAAGGCTATAATGTAGTTGGCTTAAGGTTGGGAGGAGAGTGGAAGTCCCTCCTTCAGTTGTCAGTCCTTTCAAATCATTCATATAAGTATTCTTGGATTCAATTTAAGTATGTGGATGCAGTCTTTATGTTCTTTTGCAGGTTTCTTATATGATCCTGATTGGTGATCCAATATCACTTAGGAGTGATCTGCGATTTTATGAGTTTCTGTCATCATTATATGTTTATAATTTTTGGTAGCACACTACCATAACCATTATGGTCGGTTACCTCATAAGGAGTGCAATTTATGTGTTGATTGCATGGAATAACTGTATCTTAGGAAGTTTCTAAGATATTTGCATGATCATAGTGAATTCTTTGCTTTAGATGCCATCATGGTCATGATTTAACTTATGAATCTATGTGGTTGCTAATATTCTTATGATTTACATAGTTACTTACATGCATGTGCATGATTACTTAATATGCTTCAACTAACCTATTTTGGTATGTGATCTCTATAATGTAACATATTGAAAGTATCATGGTTCATTACCATGTTGGAGGCTGTATAATCCCTCTTGAGAGGAGGAAGTAGTCTGGTGCGTGCATTCTTGGGGTTCCTTAGCTGATATGATATAACACACAATTTTATTCATTTAATATGTTTATGAGTCTAATGGTTATTTTCCTTGTTTCAGACTATAAGTTATTCAATAGGTTATGAGGTTTATCCATGTGCTGTATGCTATTCAAGATTTTATAGAGTTGATTGTTTAGAGAATTTTGTGGATAAACATCTATATAACATTGCATTATCTTGAGAATTGCTAGAGGAAGCATGATATGAGAGAGTTTCTTGATGAAATGTTGTGGACATTATGGGTCTCTAACCTTTTAAGACTATTGTCTATCTTTCCTAGTAAAGGAATGAGAATGGTGTAATGTATGATATTTCAATGGATATAAAAGTGTTGATTGGGATAGATTCCATGGTATAATATGGTGCCGATGTTTTTGAGATTGTAGAGTAGTGTTAGCTATGGATTAGTTGTTTTGAGTTTGATAGTGGGTTCATTAATGAATATATGGACTATATTATGATTGAATATAATAAGTAAAATGTTCAATTATCTCATATTTGTTACGAGTATGAAAAACTTCTTTTTTGTTTGACTTTTGGGGAATATATCTCATAGAGATGGCTTGACACGGGTTTTTAGAATCTACTCTACAATCTCTTCTCTACAATGATGTCTCTCAGGTCTGATATGGTGCCGTAAAGCTCGGGATATAGCTTATAGAGATGAAGACCCTACAAACATGGATCAAGTTTGTGGAGGCATCCGGGCCATTGATTGAGAACTAATATTATTTATCCCATGTTCATGGTGGAAAATGGTAATGAGAGTGTTTATATAATATTTTGGTTACCATGGGTTTTGTAAAGAAAAATGTGGTGTGTATGGAGGAGGGTGCATGAGTTATAATTTTAACATGGCATGGAAGATCAAACTCATGTGAGTTAGACATTGAAAGAATTCGATGGGTGAGATAAGAAAATTCTCATTAAGGGTTGTCATTTGTGCCTCCCATCACTGCTCTAGATCTTAGACATGGTATGTGCCAACACTTAAAAAGTTCGATGGGCGAGAAAATAATATTCCCATTAAGAGTTGTTGCTCGCACCTCTCATCAATCGTGTCAATGCATAAAAAAATGAAACATCAAATTTGCGAGGATTCGATGGCCATGATGAGCTAGTATCCCTCCCATGTAGATGAATGATGTGGACAAAATGATGAAATATCACCCATGTTGCAGTGACACATGGAAGTTGTAATAATTATTATTGAATGTTGATTTGACCGAAACTGTATGACATTGGTTTTGATCTGTGGTGCTATGTGGAAGAGGGAGTTCCATGCAGAGTTGACATAATTTATATGTGTCAGGGGGCCATGTCATCATGGAGTTTGGTTCCTTAGCATGATGACATAGTTATCAGAAGGAACTTTATGGAAATCCTTCATGACAAATGATGCAAAATTCCCCTTTTGCACCATGAAATAAATTAAGTTGAGGAGTGGTCGTCTTGACATACGGCATTGGAAGGGAGTTACTTTCTGTAACTAACATAAAATTCCTTGTCCCGTTGCAAAAGGTTTATGTGAAGAATTACATAAGGTGAGGTGAGATGCACCATGGGACCGAAAATCTGAGATGTGGTGACAAGTGCCACAAATACTTGGCTATCCCTTGTGGATGCCATGTAAGAATTATAGATGAAATGGTAGAGCCATGTCGATTACATGTGGGTGCCATGTGGTAGTATCTTGCTGATATGGCAGGAGCTAATTGAAAAGCTTTGAAAGAGAATAAATTTCAATCGAGGGGTTAGATTGAGATAAAATTTATATCGTCGAAAAACTCTCGATGAACTAAACATGATGGTGATATCTATTTTGGATTTTGGAAAAATTGGAAAAGCCCATCTTTATATTGAGACCATGGAGGTTCGGTTAGTTTAAAGTAACACCTCCCATCAGTCGAGAATAAACTAAGGTGGTGAAAGGGGTTGTTACAACTTTGGTGAAGATGTCTGCAATTTGCTCATTTTTGGAATGATGTCGTAGGTGAATAGTATTGGCCTCTACACGATGTCAAATTGAATGATACTTTGTGTTGATATGTTTGGTTTGATCATGAAATTTGGGAATTATTAATCGATTTAATTGAATAAGTTTTTTCCATTAGAATCAGAGTAGAGTTCACTTGTTTCTCCTACAAACATTCAAGAATTTTCTTGAGCCACACAATCACCTTGGTTGCTTTTCCACATATTCCACACTTGTTGTGCAATCTACTGGAATCAATTGTTTGTGTGACCTTCAAGAGACAACTCCCTATCCAAGACTCATAATATAGCCTGAAGTAGACACTCTATTTTCATTATCTCCATGGAAGTCTAAATCAAAATATCCAATCAAGTTGAAGTCTATAGAAATTCCCACTGTAGATCAATAGATTATGCAATATACTAAAACACAATACAAGATCTACTCCTACAACACTTTGCAGAAGCTTAATCAATTTGAGCATGATCAATGAGAACACATATGAATGAGAACGAGAAGCAATCACACATAACACAGAAGAAATAACCCGGGGAAAGTCTCAACCTAAAACCCCAATCTCTGTATTATCATACAAGTGGAAAATGTTCAGAATACAAAAAGAATCAGCTCACAAGCTATCTTGCTCTCTCTGCAATCCAACTACTGCTCATGGACAATCAAAGACTTCTCACAAACCTTCTCCTCTACCCTCCAAGCCTCCTATTTCTTTGCACAATTTTTCTTGGGGTCTAGTGAAGCCGCATGTGTGAATTGGCCTCTTCACACACTCACTAACCTCTGATCTAACTATGCAATCCTGAAGGAGATAAATCCTTCTCCATGGATGAGCTTCCTTTATAGGAAAAATCCATCCAAATGATAGTACACTGTGTTGGGTGTCGAGCATGATTGTTCAGAGGTCTTTGTTTCAGTCGGATGTATGCCCCAGGAAGTTTGTACACCCCTCCACCTGGGGAGGTGCAGGGGGGACTTGTCCCCCCCTGCGGGGGTTCGGGGGCCAACGGTCCCCGGGAGGGGGTTTCGAGGGTAATGCCCCCAAAGCTAAAAACAGATGTAAAATTTCCTTATAAAAGTATAGTAATCTCTAGTCAATCTGGGCCGTTCATTAGGCGAATGATCTGATGGTAGAACTTATGTTTAGTTTAGGGTTTTTTTGCCCTAGAAGGAAACCACTCTATTTGCATGAGGGCATTGTATTTGAGGTTGCGTAATAGATGTGTATTCTCTGAGCGAGAAACAAAGAGGTGAGACTGTGAGAGAAAACATAGGATATTACAGCGGATCTGCTACAGGTTGTGTCTCTTCATTTTGCTAGATAATAGAAAGGAAGGACTGGCTGTTTGGGGTGGACGTAGCCCAAACTAGGTGAACCACGTATATTTGTCTCTCTGGTTTTATGTGTTTATATTTCTGCGATATTCTATGTGTTCCATAATATAGCCTGAAGTATACACTCTATTTTCATTATCTCCATGGAAGTCTGAATCAAAATATCCAATCAAGTTGAAGTCTATAGGAATTCACATTGTAGATCAATAGATTATGCAATATACTAAAACACAATACAAGATCTACTCCTACAACACTTTGCAGAAGCTTAATCAATTTGAGCACGATTAATGAGAACACATATAACTGAGAATGAGAAGCAATCACACATAACACAAAAGAAATAACCCGAGGAAAGCATCAACCTAAAACCCCAATCTCTGTATTATCATACAAGTGGAAATATGTTCAGATTACGAATCAGCTCATAAGCTATCTTGCTTTCTCTACAATCCAATTGTTGCTCATGGACGGTCAAAGGCTTCTCACAAACCTTTTCCTCCACCCTCCAAGCCTCCTATTTCTTTGCACAATTTTTCTTGGGGTCTAGTGAAGCCACATGTGTGAATTGGCCTCTTCACACACTCACTAACCTCTGATCTGACTGTGCAATCCTGAAGGAGATAAATCCTTATCCATGGATGAGCTTCCTTTATAGGAAAAATCCATCCAACTGATAGTACACTGTCCCTCCTCTGATCTCAACTGGGTCTCTGTCTGAACTGACATGCATGAGTTATTCATGAGATAATATTCAGTTATCTGAAGTGCAACAGTTATATGCAAGCATGCATTAACTAACCGAACTCACATTAATTTAAACAAACTATTTAAATCAATCTAACTAGACTTGACTCATTTAACTGAGCCAACTAATTACAACTCAAATTAGAACTCATCCTTATCTCTTTAATTGATGGATAAATTCCTCAATTAATGGAGAAACTATTGCATGTCCTCACATAGACTTCATGTTTATTTTTTCACTACTAATTAACTCATGGTGAATTAATTAATTTATTTTCAAACAACTGTTAAGTTCAAATTCGAATTTTACTTCCTATTTTAGTCCAGGGATTGACTAAAATTGGAATCCATCCCGAACCACTAAAAATAACTATGCTATTTTTAACACTTCCATTTTTCATTCCCTGTTGCTCAATCCAACTCTGGTACCCAAACTTCTATTTATAGCAGTGCTATTTTTAGTATTTCTTGTTGCTATTTTCAACAAAGTCATCCACATGTGGATATTTGTGTCCAAAGTGTTGAGTTCCTTTCAAGTACTTTGGAACTCTTTTTATAGAAAACCAATTTCCTTCACAAGGCTTTTGCATAAACATGGAAAGGATACCAATTACAAATGAAATATATGGTCTGGTAGTAGTGAGGTAGATAAGACTTCCTACAAGATGTCCATTCTTAGTTGCATCCTCAAATTCATTTCCTTCTTTAGATGTGAGCTTCATATTTTTTTCCATTGGAGTGGAAAAAGGATTGTGATCAATTTTTTTCAAATATTCTCCAATGTACTTTTTTTGAGAGAGGAATATGTATATTGGATGTTGGGTCACTTCAATGACTAGGTAGTAGTGAAGGCATCCCAAATTTGTCATCTCAATTCCTTTGTTTAATTCTTTCTTTATGGATGCAGTATAGTTTTCATTGTTCTCCGTTATCTATAAATCATCTACATATACCATAAGATAGAAAACAAATTTTCCAACTTTCTTGACAAACAAGTTGGATCATTTAGATTAAAGTGTTTCAAATTTAATTTCAAAATATCCTCGGTCATTTTTCATTTCAGGCTCACAATGCTTGTTTTAGGCCATACAAGGATTTGATGAGTTTGCATATTTTTTATTCTTGTCCCTTCACAACAAAACATTATGGTTGATACATTAAAACATTTTCTTTCAAGTCTCCATTCAAGAAAGCAATATTTACATCCATTTGATGGACTTTCCATCTATGTTGAGTTTCCAAGGCAAAGAGAGTTTAAATGCCATGGGGGAAAAGGTATCTTCATAATAAACACCTTCTTTCTATGCAAATCCTTTTTCCATGAGCCTTTCTTTGTGCTTGTCAAGTGAGCAGTCTGATTTATACTTGTTCTTAAAGACCAAATTGTTGCTAATTTGTTTGGTTCCAAATGGAGGGTCTACCAGCTTCCATGTTCCATTCTTTATGAGAACATGATAGTCCTTCTGCATTTCTTCTTTCCATTTATCTTGAGAAGAAACTTATTTAAAGGAACTTAGTTCAAAATTAGTAAGCAAATTTAATTCACAATAATAAGAAACATCCATATCATCAATTGAATCAGAATCATGAACATCACCTCCATTTTGTCTAGTGGAACTTTTAGTTCCTGTCTTTCCCACCTCATTAGGATGAACTCTTTCAAATGTTTTAACGAGCCATTTGTAATGCCCTTCAATAACAATAATATAAATAAATAATGATATATAAATAAATAAAACAAATAAATAATAAATAAATATAATAATGGCAATAAATAATAAAAAAAATACATGATACAATATATATAATAATAAAAATAATAAGCTGAAGCTCTAAACAAATAAATATAAATAAACTATAAAAATAGTAAGAGTAAATAAAGTTAACAAAAAGTAAAAAGGAATAAAATAAGTAAGTTTAAATTAAGAAGAAATATTGAGTTAAATAAAACTTAAAACAAAGAAATAAAGTTGGCACGTTGACACATGGATTGTGTACATGCAAATCCCTTTCCATTCCTTTTCCATTTTTGGAACCGTTTGTTCTATTTAGTGGTTAAAAAGGGAGATGATAGGCATTCATTCTTTCTAGAGGAGAATTCTGTGAGACAAAGGATTCCTAGCAGTAGTAGTTGATTGAGGGATCAAGGGTGACCAATCTAAGCCTACAGCTATATGCAGTTGAGCCTATGGTTGCGTGGAGAGTTGTCCCCAAACATTTTTTGTGGTCAACAAGATCCAAGTAGCATTACAACTTCATAATCACAAGTAAGGTATATCATCTCTACAGGTAAGTCTTTTCTTCTCATGGTTTTCGAAAATTCTATGCCATTTAGTGGAATAATTTGTGTGTTGATTATTAATCATATAAATTAATCAAATTAGTTGTATGTTTGAATTCAGAGTTGTTACATATAATATCAAATCCCGGTTACAAAACATGAGACCTATAAACCCTTATATATATTTATTAAATATGTTACATGTATAAATACAATTTCATTATTTATATATCTTCATTCAATTATAATCATGGTATAAAAAACACTATATTTAATAATTAATTAATTTAATAACTTCTAAAATTACATACCAAAATATATTACTTTAAAAAAGAATTAATTAATTTAAATGTGATTATATTTTTAGTATTTATTGTTTACTGGTTAAGAAGATGGGTTTAAAATATATGCACCCAACATAAATCCATATACCATATGCACGCACTCCATATACCTTTTTCCTACACTGATTATTAATCAAAAAGGGTTTATTGTTTACTAATCTTGTGGAGAAGATGAGTTAGTATATGCCAATTTTTGGACTTTCTATGACATAATTTAGCATACCAATTTCAGTTTAAATATAAATAAATACTAAATCAACAAGTGCGTAAGAAATGGAGTGTGATGTGCTCCAAAGAGCGATGCATACCGATATCATTCATATTTAAACAAGGGGGGCTGTGTGGCAGCTAGTCCCTGCCCTGGAAGGCAGAATCTAAAAATGTGGTCAAAGAATATCATTCCATGAAAAGCAGAGTGAAAGATCTGAAGTGGATAAAATAGCCTCAGAACAGAAACTGTAGTTATCAATTCCAAGGTTGAACCTTGAACGTGTCAAATTAAAAACCTGCAGTTACTGTTCTGTGAATTGAACAAATGCAAAGAGAGCTGAATAAACTAGGTGGGCTTGAAATAATGTGAGAGGACTGCAAGAAGCATATGGTAGCATAAAAGAAAAAAATAAAAACTCAAGGCAGAGCATCAACCTTTGATGGATGATTAAAGAATTGTAATAATTATGTCTACTCACATATCACAACTTGTATTTCGTTAAGGAATTGAGGCTCTGGATCAAAACTTACATTTAAAGAATAGGAACAAAAGTTGCAAGGATAAAAAACTTACATAATAATATTTTGCTAACTTACATAATAACTTAATTCCATAGGTTCCCATAGTTCTACTTATTCACCGAGAAAATATGCCTTTTATAATGAAACTTTAAGGACAACTTGTCATTTTAAGTCATATGTTTGGTATAAAAATATTGTCATAGATTCCATCCTAGTTAAATAGAATTATTATATGAAACCTAAAGGAAACGTAGTTAATGGAAACCATTATCGTTAGAGCCATCATCATCACATGACTCACATAATTTGAGAAAAGGAAAATAATTTATTTTATCATAATTTAGACATAGAAAAAGGTCTATTACAAAGAAATGTTTTATACCAAGTCTATATTAGAAAGGACTAGAAATTAAACTAAATTAATAAGCATAAGAGAAGATCCTAGATAAAAATAATATTTGTAGTTCATCAAGATTTATAACCTTGGTAGGAGAAATCATAACCCTAATAAGGTTAGCAGCTCTACGGCTAATAGTCTCTACTGCCTCTAGCTTGAACTATAGTGTCCATGGAACTAAGTTTAAGACTAAGGCTCTTCTTTTCTTACCTTTATAGATGTTATATGGAATTTGTGACTAGTTCAGGAACTACTTGTAGGGGAGCAATTGAACAACCCGGAACTTATTATCCAGGATGCTCTTATGCGGTTTAGGACCTCCTCGTTTGGGTAGCAATGATCAAGAATAAAGAGCTATTGTTTCAGCATAGTAAAAGAAAAGGCTGCGAACTTGGCATTTTGTGCACGACTTATTTCGAAGGCTTAATCCATCCGAGTGTCTACCCCATGTGACATGTTATAGGCCCAATAGATCTATGAAAAGTGACCCTAATTTGTTCCATTAAACAGTGTTTGTGAATTAGGTTATATTCTCTTTTATTATAAGGATTAGGAATTTTTGAGATTCTCTTAAATAGTAGGAATAATAGGAAACAGATTGGTAGTCCTAACCCTTCATCAACAATAATTTGAGCAAGGTACATAGGAAGAAAAAGTTGTGGATCACTAACAGAAACATAACGAAAAGAAGCCTAGAAAGTTGTTAGTGGAATTCTGTCTACCACTTCAAGCTCTACACACTGACTCACCTCAGAACCTCTGCATTGCACATGGTATATATTCTTAGCCAAAGTTAAACTAATCCTACTTTTTGCTAAAATAAAAGTAATAATAGATTCCAACCACTAAATTTTTTAAATAGTAAACCCTAGCAAATCTCTAAATAATTTCCAAGTTTTAATAAAAAAAATCATGGCATGGTAGAGTGCAATGTACGATAATATAGAGCCTGCAGGAAAAATGATCGGTGGGGTGCATATCAAGAAGGAAGCTATTTCTATGCGTACTTTAACCAGTTGATTCATAGATCGGTCCTCCTAATGCTAGGCGGCAAGCTTTTCATACATTAATCTTGAACAACTGATCATTACATTAATCTAGAACAAATGAACGTCCCTCTGCATGATCTGCATACATACCTACAAATTGTGAGAGCTAGTCTTGATAAAAATAACCAAAGAATTTTTTTTTTGCATAAATCAATTACTTGTAAATCCAAACAATAAAAGTAAAAGTTACAGATATTGGATCAAATCAACAATAATAGCACTCACATTGCATGAAAAACTCAATTGACCTCAGTAGGTAGACGGAAAGGTTGGCTCATCTAATAGTGGAACACAAATCTCAGGCTGATTCGACTCTAAGAAGCTGGGCGTTAATTGAGTTTCTACTCTATGAAATTCAATTAAATTAACTTGATCTCAATTAATTGAGTTACAATCAGCCTGCAAAACTATAGAGGGAAGAGGAGCATTGTCAAGTGCTTTTTTCTACCATTGTCATCCATAAAAGCACATTGCAATTTTACATAATAGTTAAAAATTTAAAAGGAATAGAGGTGTATGTTGTAAGCTTGCATAATAATTAGAGTTTTATATACGCCTTGGGAACGAAAATACACTGCCTTAAAAGAGGGTAAAAGTCTATAGGTAAAAGGAAATGGGTTATTGAAAAATCAAGTTGGGAAAAGTTTATTTAATAATATATAAGATAAAGATGTGCATATTAAATTTTCAAGAAAAATAATGAAAGAAAGTGTAATTCAATTTGATGGGCAATTAAAATGTTTAGGAAAAAAGAAAGAAAGTGAGTGCCATTCCATTCTAAAGAGAAAAAAATAACAATAATGAGATATTTTATAATAAACAAAAGCTTTAAAATCAAAGAATTAAATAACTTGATACACTTACCAAATTTTAAAATAACTTCACATTGCTGGTTGATTTTGTTAAAAAATTCTTGATTACTACCAGTGTAAAATCAATTGCCTAAAGAGTATAACATTCTACGAATTGGTGTCCTCATTTCTCTGATCTGTCAAACCCCCAAAAATTGCATTCACTGGAAAATGAAATTAACATATATCACCCATGCCATTAAACTAAACATTCATCTTATTTGCAGTGAAATCACTATAAAATAAATAAAAAATAGTTGTGCTTCCTTTAAACCAAAATTGGAAGCAATGTAAATTTGGTACTCGAAATGAATTGATAACCTGTCACATCAACCTTGTTACGACGCACATCCCCTGTCCCACAATGCGATGAAAACGTAGGGCACACTGGTCGATCGCTTACTGTAAATCAAAACAAAAACAAATATAAACCATCTACTATTTAATTCAATTGAATTGCGAAGCTATCAAATAAATCCTCTAGAGTTCAATTGAATTGCAAAAGCATCAAATAAATCCTCTAAACTTTAATTGAATTAAGCAACCAAAAAAAGACCACAAATTACTTATGATTTGTGAGAGATTCGTCCTCGGTTGCTCTGCCTCCTTAGCTTCTGTAAATCCTTTGATGAAACCGACTAAAACGTGAAAATGAAACCATAGAAAATAAGCTTACAGGGAGAAATAAAAACCATTTAAGCTTACAAGAAGAAATAATAACAATAATTATGATGGGATAACAATAGTATAGATGGCTAGAAAGAAACCACCAAAAACCAAGCCAAGAATAGGAAGAGATTGTAGATGTTCAGACACCTCAATATCTTGTTAGAGCTTTCCAAAAGGCACGTGGAATACATGCAAACATGGAATATACAAAGATTTGTAATCATCGCATATAAATCACTACTTTTTTTACTGTCTACCTATCTAGTCATGTGGGCCGATGATTTTACTAGTTGTCTGACATTGTGGGCCAACGATCTTACAGCTTGTCTATCATGCGATAACCTAACATGCACGATGATAACACAAAACAGACACTCCAATTTAAGATTTTGGATAAAGGGAATTCGTAGTTCATGTTTTCATTTCGTCACTGAGTTGCCAAAGAGTATATTTTAGGTTAGACAAAATAGAGAAATCCAGCGAGAGACTATCGAGACCCCAGACGGAAATGCTTAAAAAGCCAACAATATATTCATTAAAATCCAGGAAAAACTTGTGAGAAACAAAAGAGATTAATCTTGTAACAGGCCAAAAGAAACACTTCTCAAGGGGCTCAAGGGGCTTTAGTTCACTGTATAAGTCGAGGGTTATGCAATAATTTGATTCTCCCTCTATCCACAGTCAGACTCCCTCATTCATCTAAGAAAGCTTATCTAAGAAGGAAGGCTTAAGAAGGGTAGGTCTCATGCTGGAAGAGAATCCGACCAGAGCAGGCTAAGACAGTGCAGTTTGGAGTTACAAGACACAAGTAGGTGGAAGTTCGTGTTGTTATCACCATATTCGCATTCACGTGTGATGTTTCCCGGATCATTTCCAGCTCACCAGAGCATGTCGTATGGGTTGCATTTACCATAAAAAATATCATTGTTGTCGTTTCTCTCTTCATAATTCTGCCACACACTCTCGGCATGTGATCCACTTTTGGATTGCTGAAAATAAGAAAGGGGAGTAAACAACCACTTTTTGATTCATTCATTCATTATCTCAAATGTCAAATATGAGGAGTTTTGGGCATGCAGGCATTTCTTCCATCTTCGCTCTGATCTTCTTGCTCATCTTCATCTCTCAACAGTCTACAGCTTCCAGACTTCTTTTACAAGGTAGTCCTTTTTATTAATTAGTATTTTTATTACTTACCAAAAGATTTTAGCTAGAATAGTTTGTTGAATAATTCATTTCTTAACTAGACGGATTTATTTAAATATACAGAAAAATATTGTATTTGATGTAATAATGACTCATTCAAATATACATAAAATATTGTATTGAATGTACCGAAGAATTAGCCGTGGCGAGGGGAAATTCTGGGAAAATCCACCAAAATGTATGAGATGTACATCATATTCTACTCATACCCTTTGTTATTCTTATGTTCAGAATCGATATTGTAATATGGGACTCATTTTATTTACAATATGCAGATGCAAGGCAACGCAGCTTAGCATAAAGAAAGTCCACCAATTATAGAGAAACGTTCTAAGAAGGCAAGGCATGGTTCAGTAGGAAAAATCTATTCTCAACTCAAAGCATTACATTATTAGCAAAGTGGTTGACTAGGCTACTAATAGCATATTTCCATATAGTCTTACCTACGCGGATTCCATATAGTGGGGACTTGAGGAATTACACTGCAACTCCCTCCTGGGCAAGAGGAAATTCCACAAATTCCTCTTAGCAAATTACACTGCAGCTTGCTCTCATTCGATTTCGGTCCTAAGCTACTTTCTGGAATCAGAATGGTCCCTTTCAGAATATTGTATGCCCTGAGCTGCTTTCTGGAATCAGAATGCTCCCCCTCGGAATATTGTATGCCTAGAGAAACCAATTTCGCCCCAGACTAGAACATACATGGCTTGTCTGCAAGAAAGCTTTAATATCTTGCTGACAAGTAGTACACGCAGATGGTGGTGTAGCCAGCGACGTGCTACCTTATATGTTGCCTTAAGCATGTTGTTGCCTTATATGTTGCCTTAAGTTGAGATAACATTTAATGTCGACGACTAATGCCAATATTAGATTAGGTAGTATTTTTAGGAGTTTCAAAATATGAAGCAAACAAAAATTTATAACCTATTGTTTTAGCTTCGGTCCTTGGGAAGAGTCCAAATAACATCATAAATCAATATGTGTTTGCAAACTTTGTTTATAGTTGATAAAGAACTAATAAAAGTAGCTCATATAATGCTAAAGTGCTCATTTCCAATTACTATAGTCCCATGACGGGATGACAAGGACTAATAATAATAGAAAAAGGCCAAATCCACGATTTATTTCCCATCCAACTATATTGAGTTTGGAAGGTTTTAGGCCGTTGATGAAAAAATCAAAATGATTCTTTTGTAATTTAATTTGAGGGTTTTTCAAGGTAGGAAAGGTCCAAAGGCATTGGATGTGTTCGATTTTATTCTAGAGAGGAAATTCATGAATCAAATTTCATGAAGCCTCCTTTAATTTGTGCAACCAATCTGCCACATGAATTGTGGAGTTCTAGTCTTGAATTTTATTCCACGAATTATTTAAGGCCCGAAAAAGAAAAATGTACAACAATTGATCTTCCAACTATAGATATTAGCCAAACTGGTAGCACTTAAAAGCTTTTTATTTTCATGTAGTTTATCGCCAAAATATTCTTTTCCCCACTTGTGCGAGAGCGCTGCAGTTCTTATACCCTTCACACTCAAATAATTAAATAATTATTTATTTTAAATTTTAATATATGGAATTATGTTAAAACTTATAAAAGTAATTTTGATTTCTTTATTTTTACTTTCTTACTTTAAAGTCAAGGTTGGCATTTATTAAATAAAAATGGTCTCCATAGAGTTATTTTCTAGTTTTATTATTCCGAGCAAGGTAATAAGGTATTTAAAAAATATTGATGTTAACATTAATTTTAAATTTATCAAAAATTAAATTATTTTATCTAATGTTTATTTTTGAAAATTTTAATTTTTTTTAAAATCTAATTTTTCTCATTCTAATTGGTTAAAATCTTATTCTGTAATGATAATATGTACTTTAACAAATTAATGGAAATATACAACCACAAGCTTAATTAACTTTAAATATGCATAAAATTTATGTTGATAGGACCTAGAGATTAGTACCCAGTCATCATCCAATAGTTCATATGGCTCATGCTATCAATACCCAACTATTATCCAATAGTTCATGTGGCTCATCCGATTCCATAGCAAGTATAATAATATTTAAATATAACAATTTTCTTAATATTTTTTATTATTTAAAAATATTTAATATAATATAAATAACATTTAAAAAAATTGATACGAGAAACCTTATTATGACGTTGTATCGAAGGAAGTGGCATGGAGTGCCCAAGGAAAGTAAACCCTGGTGATTATGGGATACAGAAAGGCATTAAATGCCGTGATGGGATTTATGTGTCATTTATATTGTAGTAGAATAATTAAATTAAATGAAATATCTATTTAATTTATAATGGTTGGTTGGTTTGTTTTGATTAAAATGAATAATAAACTATAATAAAATTAGAAATTTATTTAGTTAATTGTATCTTTATTTAATTGTTTTGCATTTTAAAATTTATATTAAATTTCAATTTCTAGAATGATACAATTATAAAATTGTCATATATACTATCAAATAACATACTACATCATATAAAATAACAAATAATCATAAAAAATAAATTATCAAATAATAAATAATACATTTCATTTTGAGAAATATAGAAATTATTAAAAAATATAATAGTTAGCTAAATTAGTATTTTACAATACTTAGATTACATAACTTTTAATCTAATGGTTCTTGAAATACACCTTGAAATACCCATTTTTCACCAAAAAAATGTTTCAATCATATTTATTTTCAAAGTCTTTGATATAATGGTTAGTTAAATTATAATTGTATTTGTTTAAATGACATTTTTAATATCAGTTTTGTCAAATACTTTATTCATTTTGAAATGTTGTAAGATAATTAATGCAAATGTAAATTTTTTTATATTTTTTACAATACATTGGAATCTAGTTATGTAAGTTATGGTCAAATTGTGACTAGTGAATTTTGCTTGAAATCAAATAAAAATTAATTGGAATATTTTTAAATTATTATGCATTCAAAAACACATTATTAAAAAAACATATATTATAATTTTGTTAAAAATTGTATCACCTAAAATTAATAAGGTAATTGTGTCTTTATTACATAAAACATTACAATATCAATATTTTCTTAATTTATTAGTTTGTTTACTGTGTGTGATAAAAATTTCTACTCGAGTGTTCGTTTCACTTGTGTAGAACATATACTCTTTGTTCATATTTAGTATATCTATATATATTTGTGATGTTTATCTTGAGCATATTCATATGTATTCAAACAAATGTAATATTTTGTAAAAATAGAATTCCATGAGAAGTTATATATATGTATATGTTAGCAGTTTTAGTTAGCAAATTTCCAATGCAAGATAACAATATTTTTTTTACTACTTTTGGTAGAAACATTTTTTGTTTTGGAAGTATGGTTCTAGAATTTTGGTTTCAATGTTGAATATCAATATTTTTTTACCACTTTTGGTAGAAACATTTTTTTGTTTGGAAGTATGGTTCTAGAATTTTGGTTTCAACGTTCAAGTACTAAGTCTCAGGTCATTAGCAGTATTTTATGGCTACTAAAAACACTTTATCCATTCATTCATGTATGTCTTATTTGTTTCTTACTCTGATTTAAGGATACTTAAAATAAGAAAGAATATCTACAAAGTAGCTTTTGTTCAAATACAATAGTTAGTTTATACATTTCAAAATTCAATAATTGAACTAAGTTGCAGGGAAACGCTAGCTATGCGGCCTTATTTCATATATGATCCTGATCGAATGGAATGATAAAACACCTATTACATCCTCGATCGATTAAAAAACTATGCACTGTGATAGTCATATAATACAATACATTTATGGAATAAGAAAGCGATGGTGGAAGTGGGTACTTGTAATTATTATTTACCTAGATGTGATGATGGTGGAAGTGGGTACTTGTAATTATTATTTACCTAGATGTGATGCCGACACTTATAAATTACCAAATCATGAGCCCAATCACAACATGCAACCATTGGCTTACAAACACTTTTTTTTTTAAGAAAGAAATTATTTTTAACGTCCACGAGGCAAAAGATAGTCTATGGGACAAATTGCTTCTTCATCTGCTTGTCTTTTGGAATTGGTAAGAATAATAATCTACAATGAAATGTTCTGCCATAGTGTTGATGATGGAACAATAATCTACAATGGAATATTCCGCAATAATGTTGATGATACAAACATGGCTTGCAAAGAAAACATTGTTAGAATAACTCTTTCTGATGAATGTAATGTCTACTGCACTCTAGTATCGAAGCTTTGTTAGACTAGCTCTCTAATTTTAGATTGATGACTTTGGTAAATAACAACCACATTCTTTAAATTCCAACCATGATACATTACACTTGTTTATATATATTATTTTTATATAAATTTACATATGATTTTATTTACTTATTTATTTAAATAAAATATTAAATGTTAACCATAAGAATAATAATTGAAATAAAACATTAAAAAGGTAAAATAGAATTTTGGGTAAAAAAGGTGAAAGAACATTTTGGGTAGCATGCCTGGCATGCATGCACATGCACACTCTACCTTGAGTCCATAGCATGCAACCTATGTGCCTATTTCAAGTGGTCTTTTGTACATCTTTGGTAATAATTTCCTAGTGGTTTCATTTTATTTCTCTTATCAATTTTCTGGTAATTGTTTTGCACTGTACTTCTAGCTTCGAGCTGAAGCCATGAACTCAAGCTCATGATCTATATCTATATTCTATTTTATACAATATCAAACTCCATGGACACAATTTGATGTTGGAAGCTCCTAAACCCCCTTTTCTTTATGATTGAAATAACATATGAGGGATAACTAGTTAAAGAAGATGAGTTCATTTGTGTTATCTTTTGAATGTCATGCCTTCACCATCTCCCATATATTTCATACCAAAATTTGACTCTCGTATTCACTGCTTCAGTTATGTTGGCTCTGCTAAATCAATCACCTAGTCTGCTGCAACAACGTCTAGAAAGCACTCAAAATCTAGTCGCAAAGACTTGGGGAATGGATATTTTTGCATGTGCGAGTTCTAATCCAATTTTCCTCCACATAACTTTTAGTGTTGGGTTTCGATTAGGGTTTGGGGTTTTTTTTATTTTTGATGTCTGTAGGTTTTAATCCCGTACAAAAATTACCTACATACAAATTCTAAAACACAGAAAATAAAGAATGTTAGAGCCCCTGGATCCCAAAACTGGGACTACCAGATTGATTTTTCATTGTGTTCCTTTCAATGTTACAATACATACATACCGAAGCATCCAATACCATGGACCGAAAACCATCGCACCCAAAACCATGTGCGAAAACCATGCACAAAAGCATAGGTAGGTTTGCCCCACCTAATATAGGGTCCAAAAATATAAACACAACCCAACATTCTCCCACTTGTTGTTTTCTTTCCACAGGGGGCCACAGGAGAGCTTAGTCATTTATCTAACCCTGCAACACCCATTGTTTCTCTACACCAAGAGAACTTCTCAGAGCTCACAAATTTTGTCAATGCATCTATAGTATTGTTCAAAGTGTCCACCTTTATTAGCAACACCTTTTTTTCTTCTATCATATCCCTCACAAAGTGATACTAAACATCAATGTGCTTTGTCCTTGAATGGTAAGCAGGGTTATTTGCCAAGAAAATCGCACTTTGGCTATCACAATCTATCCTGATAGCTCCCTGTACTAACACCATACTTGAACACAATCTTTGCAACCAAATTGCTTCCTTTCTTGCATGAGTGGCTGCCATGTATTTTTCCTCTGTAGTTGATAGTGCCACTACAGATTGTTTCTTACTCATCCAACTGAATGCACCTCCAAATAGGTTAAACACATACCCACTTGTAGATCTTCTCTCATCCAGATCTCTAACCTAGTCTGCATCAACAAATCCATGAATATCCAAAACTCTATCCAATACTGGTCTTCCTTCGTAGCATAAACCATAATCACTAGTGCCATTCAAATACATGAAAACCCACTTCACTATTTTCCAATGCTCCTTCCTTGGTTTTGACATAAACCTGCTCAATACTCCCACTTTGGTGCAATGTATGGCCTAGTACATACCATCACATACATTAGGCTACCGACTACACTTGCATATGGAACACGGGACGTGTCCTCTTCCTCTTCTTGTGTCTTGGGACACTGTTTAACAGATAACTTTACACCTACAGGAATAAGAACATTCACCGGTTTACTATCCTGCATATTAAACCTCTGCAATATTGTCTCGACATACTTCCTCTGGTTTAACCAGAGCTTCCTCTTTGCCAGATCTCATTTAATTTCCATGCCCAAAATGTAGTTTGCAGCACCAAGATATTTCATGTCGAATTTGGAGGACAATTGTGTCTTCAAATCCTGGATAATTTCTTTGTCATTTCCAACCAGCAACATGTCATCCACATATAAGATT
>APFE031027428.1:314667-366033 GCA_000404065.3 Pinus taeda | reverse complement strand
ATCAATTCTTGACACCTGGGAATAACCTTTTGCTACCAACTGAGCTTTGTATTTCTCCACCTTTCCTTCTGCATTTGTATTCTTCTTAAACACCCATTTGCTGCCAATGGGTTTCCTTCTAGGCGGCAACTCCACTTGATCCCAAGCTTCATTTTTGTGCAAAGATGTCATTTCATCAACCATGGCCTCTTTCTAAAGTTTTCCATCGTCTGAATCTACTGCTTCCTTCATAGTTCTGGGATCATCATCAGTAATAGATAAAGCAAAATTTGAACAGAAAGCAAATGGACTATACCTTTCTAGTTGCCTTCTTTCTCGAACTGGTATTCTCACAACTAGAGTTTGTGGCTCTTCATCTTCTGATTCCTCTTCTGCTTTAGAGTCTGATTCTTCCTCCTTTAGCTCAAACTCTATCTTCTCAGGTTCCTTTTATGGGAATTCATGTTTAATAGCATTTTTCACCTCTCTGAACAACACATCTCAGATGTACACAAACTTCCTTGTTACTGGGTTCCAAAGCTTATAACCCTTTAAACCATCCTTATACCTAATAAAGATGCACTTTTCAGATTTACTATCCAACTTTGTTCTTTTTTCCTTTGGAACATGTACATATGCATCACATACAAAGACCCTTAGATGTGAAAGAGAGGGTTTCTTACCAGTCCATACCTCTTGTGGAGTCTTATCCTCCAACGCTGATGAAGGTGATTTGTTGACCAGGTAATATGCTATCTCCACTGCCTCTGCCCAAAATTCATGTCCTAACTCAGCACCACTGAGCATGCTTCTTGCCCTTTCCATCAATGTCTTGTTCATTATTTCTGCAACTCCATTTTGATCAGGTGTGTATGGAGTAGTCTTATGTCATGCTATACCACACTTCTTACATAATTCTTCAAATTCCTTGCTGCAAAACTCTCCACCATTATCTATCCTCAACATCTTTATCTTCTTCTCTGTCTGGTTTTCCATCAAAGCTTTACATTCTTTAAACCTGTCAAAGACTTTAGATTTCTTCTTGGGGAAATATATCCATGTATTCCTTGAGAAGTCATCTATAAAGTATACATTGTACACAGACTTAACCAGTGATGGAACCTTCACAGGTCCAAACACATCACTGTGCACAAGCTCTAATATCTGTTTGCCCTCTTACCACTAGAGTGAAAACTCACCCGATTCTGCTTCTCATATATACAATTTTCACAAAAATCAAAATCCAGAGAGCTATTAGTCATACCTTCTTCCATACCTTTACCATGAAGTATTTGAAGGCCCTTCTCTCTAATATGTAGAAGCCTTTGATGCCATAGCATGGTCTTTTCTCCAGAGACCACTAGATTTTCTGCTCCACTTTCAGGAACCACAGAACTGTTGCATCCATCAATAACAGTGCTACCTTGCAGCTTGTACATAGTTTGAATCTGAACTCCCCGCATCAATATCAGTGCTTCCCGAACCATCTTGAAGGTATCTTTCTCAAACACCGTTTTTACACCTGCATCATCTAGCTTTCTTACATAAATCATATTTTTGGCCAGTGCAGGAATATGCAGAACACCTGGAAGTGTTCTAACCCTTCCACCTTGCAACTGCAACTTAATTTTCCGTGACCAACAATTCTAGCCTTCCTATCATCCCCTAAGAAGACATCACCACCATCATATTTATCATACTAACAAAACCACTCTCTATGGGGAGTGAAGTGAAAGGATGCGCCTGAGTCAATCAACCATGCCTCATGAGCTACATGTGTACTTGAAGAAGCAAAGTATGCATCCCCACCTTCATCTGAGGTGGTTTTCACCTTTGTAGAAGGAGCATCATCAAATCCCTTTCCTTTGTCAGGAGCTTTAAATTTACAGTCCCTTTTGTAGTGCCCTTCCTTTCCACATTTCCAGCATACATTTATAGGTTTTCCTGGAGATTTAGATATCCTTCAAGATTTAGATCTCCCACTCGATGACTTATTTTTGTTTCATTTCTAGGACCGTCCTCATACAGACAAGGCATCACCATTCTGGCTCTCCATATTTTTTCATCTCATCTCCCTCGTTAGCAAGGATGAGACTATTTCATCAAACTGCAAGGAAGTTGCATTGCTACCTATTGCAATAACCGGACTATCGTACAAATCTAGTAGAGAACACAACAAACTGATGCACTTATCTTCATCTGAAATTTTAATATCAACATATAAAACTGACTTACTACAATATTAAATGCATTTTGAGCTCTGTCACCAAATCTCCATCTTTCATCCTCAGTTTATACAACTTTTTCAGTAGAAAGAGCTTATTCACCAGAGACTTAGATTGGTACAAATTCCCTAATTTGACCCACAAAGCCTTAGTTGTAGCTTCCCTTGATACATTCAACAATACTGAGTCTAAGACACATAATTGTATTGTACTCTTTGCCTTCCAATCCAACTTCTTCCATTCTTCATTGGACACTCCTGTTGGTTTAGTATTGTGATCTACTGCAATTCACTAAACTTTATCTACCAATAGATCCTCCATCTTGATTTTACATAACTCAAAACTCAGAACATTAAATTTCTCGATCTCTATCTTTCCACTGCTCACCATCTACTTTCACCACCAGAATCGATCTCACAGATCTCCCACTAAACAGGGTCTACCACAGGCCTGAGTGAAACCCCTTAGCAATAAAGGTGTCCCCTTAAAGCCAAAACAACTCTGATACCAAATGTAGGTTTTAACCCCGTACAAAAATTACTTGCATACAAATTCTAAAACATAGAAAATAAAGAATGTGAGAGCATAACACATGAAACACATATACACAGAGATTTTCCCCTGGATCCCAAAACCGAGACTACCAAATTGATTTTTCATTATGTTCCTTTCAATGTTACAATACATATATATACATGCCGAAGCATCCAATACCATGGACCGAAAGCCATCGCACCCAAAACCATAGGTAGGTTCGCCCAACCTAATATAGGGTCCAAAAATATAAACACAACCCAAAAATGTCAACCTACGAAGATTCAAGAGGTATTTCTCGCATCTAATTGTTGGTGACACTAATGTTGATGTTTTTCATAACACTTTCGCCTCGGTTTTTCGCTCATGAGGATGATAGTGACATAGACACTGAAACGTCTTGGGCAATTGATCTGGTAGTTTTTCTCCTTGTACTATTGGTGTTACTGGTGGTGGAAATCTATATATCATGATTGATGGGAGGGAGCTTTGCTAAACTCACAACAACCAGGGTGGGTGCCTCCATGATACATAATATTGGAGGCTCTTCCCGGGGGATTAATGCCTTTCTCCTCATGCTCATTATCATCATACAGGTTATTTGTCCCTTTTGCCTCATTTTAAATTAATTCCCAATGTTCAAATTCCAATTCGTGGCTTTCATGCTTCATTCTCTAATGGGAATTTCTCAAACTACAAAAAAACTTCCATGACGTGTAGTGCAGTTCAAATGAAAAAGATGTGTAGATGGTTTGCATCAAATACAGATGAAATGCCAAAAAGGCAAGTGAAGTTTTGAGGGTTCCCCTTTCTTGGAAATTTCAAACTGAAAATTACAGGGATAAAAAAATTGTGTCCTATATAATTGAATTGCTGACTTATCACAACTTTTCGCTAGTTTGTGCTTGTCTTTGTCTCAATTTCTCACATGTCTATTCTTGTCATTATCTAACCAAGTCCATATCAATGAAAAATAATTTCTCTTGTAGCTAGAAAATAAGGAAATAAGTGAGGTGGGCATTATGACTAGTTTATTTTTTAAATGCCATGATTTATTATTTCTCTATTTACTCAATAGATTTTTGTTAATGTTTGACCCTTGCCTACTCAGAACTAGGGTTCGATATTAATTTTGTTTAAATAAGTCAGTGTTTACCCAACAACTCTAATAAAATATTATCAATTTTTAGAGTGTTACTTTTATAATACATTGTTCTTCCACTCTAATGCATGAAAATAATTTTTTACTCATGCTATTAGACCGTGTTTCCAATGTCGTTCTTTATGGAAAATATCTTCTTTGTTGAAAATTATTTAAAAAATAAATTAGAATATCCTTAATTTATGAATTGAGTGACATTTATTTTTCCTTAAAGGATAAAGCAACTTGATATAAGCATACCCGATGAGAGATGCAATATCAGTGAGGAGATATGATCCTTCTCTCTCTGACATATATGCCCACCTTCACTCCAACTATCCTTGAATCTACATGATTTATTCCTACTTGGCTATAGGGACTTGAGTCTGCTTGCATTGATATTTTTGATCCATTGGATGCTCATGTTAATATCTTCCATTTCCATCATTGTGGAAGAAGAAATACACTCTATTTGATTGGATAGGATAGTCGAGATACTATCTATCTAGTTGTCTACAACTTGAATGTTGTTTTCTTCTTCTTCTAACTCAGTTCTCACATCCCTGTATCAACTCAGTTCTGTGCTCACATCCCTATCTTAAATCTATGTACAATAAAATAACCTATATAGTACCAAAAATAATAGCCTATCAAAAGTAAGCAAACAAGTGTTGAAGCGGTGGGATGGGGTATGGTGTGGAAATAAAGGAAAAATGTGGCAAGATGGGTGGCAACAAGCGAACAAGTGGTTGGCTGGTAGGGTGCAGTATGACAGGAGAGGAAAAGTGTGTCAACATAAGAAATAAAGATAAAATGAAATGTATGCAACTTATAATATGATTTATGTATCAAGCACATATGAAAATGGGAGTGGCAGGCAGATAATTCAATACTTTGGATATCATAAAAACTAGTTTCAAATTTTGGATAAAATGTTAAAAGCACTGCATGAGTTTTTTGAAACTTTGATTAAAAGTTTGTTGGACATCGAACATTTCAAACTTTGGATAAAAAGTTAAAAATGTCACATGAGTTTTTTGAAACTTTGGTTAAAAGTTTGTTGGAGATCGAACACTGCCTCAAGACACGTGAAGGTTATAATAAGAGGTTGAAATCTAAATTTTGGAAATTTTGGTAAATGGAAATTGAAACCTGAAATTTTGGGTATATTTTGGTGGAGCAAATAAATTGTTGGTCAAAGTACCGATTAATGGCTGGTCAATACTCTAGCAATTGCTAGAGTCCCGACAGTGCCGAAGGCAGGAACTAATAATGAAATATGTTATGTCTATTAATATGTTTCAATGTATATTTTTAGAATTATATATTTAGTTTTTTATTTTTATTTTTTATTTTTTATTTTTATATGAACTTTCAATAAATTTAAACTATAAAATGAGATTTTATAAGCTTGTTAGTAGTAAGGAATTAATAATATTATTAAATAATTAAGTTAAAGAATATTATTATCAATAATAAGTGTATCAATATTTTGGTATTTTATTTTAAAAATTAGAATATCAATGTGTTAAGGTTCATATAAATGTGTAGGTGAAGAATTGAAGATCTTGTCTTTTAGCAAAGCAAGAATGAGTAATGGATATGTTGAAATGCACCATAAATGATTAAGCTTGTCACACTTTTTATTGAAAATATCATGCAAGGATGATGACCATCTATAATTACTTACATAGCCTTATGAAGACAACAATGAAAAGGAAACCAAGTGATGAAAAATTTATGGTTTAGAGAGAAGTAAATGGCTGAGATTTTTTTTGGATAATTTTTTTTCTAAACATATGAATCATGCCTAATTTTTTAAATTTTATTAATACTCTACAATGCCATGTATGAGGATATGGTTTTAGTTATTGTTATGTCAATGTGTAAATGTTTAAGTATAAAATTGTGATGGTATTTTATGATGTGAAGCATGTGGTTATTGCATCCATATTTTAGGACATGCATGAATATGCAGGTTTTAGTATTCATAATATTGTGATAGCAGTGATGTTATGATATGAGGTTATATTGACATATGGATCCATTTATTATGTGGTTTCATATTATATCTTTGATATAGATATGTTGATGTTATAACTAATGCATTTGCTACATGTTGCGATATGGTGATTGACAGGAAATCCACAAGTGGGCTGAGAGGGTTGGTTTATTTGATGATCTCATGGGAGCCCATACCCGCAAGGGAGAATATGTAACACCATATGGTCTAGGGACAAACTCAACCAACATTACATATAATAGTGGTTCCTTTATCTTGTATAAATCTTGATGGGTATCTCTTGAGGGGCTATGGGGCCATCATGAGGAGGCCAGGTGCTTGATATTAGATTGAGATTATGAAGTCTAGAGGGGGTGTGAGGACTTCGATGCTTGAGGTTGTGCACCTTAGAGAGTGTGGAGGGAGTGGGCCATCCTTATAAGATGCCCCGAGTCATTGAGGCTGGGACCAGATTTCTACCTTGGGGCAGATGAGGTCTAAGCCTTGGGGCTATGGTATAGAACGATGAGCCTTTATGCCTAGTTCTGAAAGTTGGGAAAAAGGACTTGAGATTCCTTGGGATTTCCCCATTGTTGTGTAACGTTTTATGTTTGCTGGTATGCTATTTCAACAAAGAGTGTAGGGCAAACATGAAGTAATAAATAACTAAAAAAAATAAAATAAAAAGTTAAATGATTCAACTTAACTTCGAATAATAATAATAAGAATAATAAATGAAAGCATAATAGTGCCAAATAAATAATAAATAAAGAATACAAGATAATAATAGTATATAATAATAATAAATAATAAATTGAAGTTCTAAATAAATATGTATAAATAAACTATAAAAATAGTAAGAATAAATAAAGTTAACAAAAAGTAAAAAGGAATAAAATAAGTAAGATTTGAATTAAGAAAAAATATTGAGTTAAGTGAAACTTAAAACAAAGAAATAAAGTTGGTATGTTGACACATGGATTGTGTGCATGTAGATGCCTTTCCAATCTCTTTCCATTTTTGGAACCGTTTGTTCTATTAATGGATAGAAAATGAGATGATAAGCATTCCTTATTTCTAGAGGAGAATGATGTGAGACAAAGGATTCCCTAGCAATAGTAGTTTATTGAGGGCCCAGGGGTGGCCAATTGTAGAAAGATTATGTGCAACTGAGCCTATGGTTCAGTGGAGGTTCGTCCTTAAATTTTTGTTGTAGTCAGTAGGATCTGAGTAGCATTACAACTCTAGAATAACAAGTAAGGTATATCATCACTACAGGTAAGTCTTATTTTCTTTTGGTTTTCAAAAATTATATGCCATTTAGTGGAGTAATTTTTGTGTTGATTATTAATCACATAACTTGATGAAATTAGTTGTATGTTTGAATTCGGGGTCATTACACCATTTTGGAGGACCTTTTTTCAGATGGTCGGAGATGTTCTATGGATTGATATGGGGTTTTATCAAGATTTAGCCTTCCAATCCTCTCAATCACAACACTCAAAGGGTCTTCCTAGTCTAAATAAGTGACAAAAACTTCATGAGGGGGTGATGGTTTTTCAGAAAGAGATTCCATAGATTGATCCAAGATAGGGATCCCCCATTTAGGATATGGAATATCATTATCAAATTCATGATAAGTCTTTGCATGACTAAATCTATCCAAATGATAAATATGCCACTCAATAGTATTGTTAGTCTTGGAAGATTTATGATAAATCATATCTATACACAATATACAATTCTTATTTACCTGATCAAAAAGACAATATGATTTAATGGTATTTGATCACCCCAATAAGATGCACTTTCAACTCCTTGCATCAAGTTTGCTTCTTTGTTCCTTAGGAGTTAAGGCATAGTAGGTGGAACCAAAGATCTTGAGATGCCTTACTAAAGGAATGTGGCCATACCAAATTTCATAAGGAATCTTGTTTTTGAGAGCATGAGATGGACATCTATTTTTGATATATATTACACATAGAACTACATCAACCCAAAGCATTAACTTTATATTTTTGCAAAACATCATTGATCGAACCATATTTAAGATAATCCCGTTCAATTTTTTAGCTACAACATTTTGTTGAGGATTGCATGGAATAATTGTTTGATGTTGAATCCCATGTTGACAAAGATATTTTTCAAATTCATTAGAAGTATATTATTTTACATTATTAGTACGAAGAGACCAAATATGTGATTGTACATCATTTTCAATCCATGCATGAAAGTTTTTGAAAGTTTCAAAAGAATTTGATTTACTTTTCAATAGGTATACCCAACACATTTTGGTGTAATCATCAATAAAAGTTATCATATATTTATTTCCAATTGCAGAAGGAAAATGCATAGGGCCATCTAAACTAGAATGAATCAATGCAATATTTTGACATTCTCTGGAAGCAGAATCATGAAATTATTGTTTGCTATGTGTTTTTAAGGATACAAACATCACATTGCTTTAGTTTCCATGGAATAGTTTGAAAACTGGATACACCATTTCTTTTCAACAAATGAAGATAGTCATAATTAAGTTGTACTAATATTACATGCCAAAAAGACTAGATGGAAATGTACCTTCATTATACTAGGAATTGTATGCATAGTTATGTGCGCAGGCAGATGATCCTTACAACTTCAATAGTCTTTCTTCCTCTATTCCAATCATGCTAACTGTGTTATATAATGCTTTCCTTATCTCTACTTTTCCATAAAAAATGTGGATGAAATGTACTTACTAGTGTGCGAAAAAGGGACAACACATTTCTCCATAGTTCTAGAAAGTAAAGTACATCATGCAAAAGAAAGCCAAGAGGTCTAGGAAATTTAAACTTGATGGTGCCAATTCCAGATGGCTTGAGAGACTTGTTTGTAAAATAAACTACTCCATCTACATTGTCACAAAAGTTTTCAAAGAAGTATTTTTGGAAGATCATATGGAAAGTTTCACCTGTATCAAGAAATCATGCATCTTTCCAAGAAGTAAATGAAGTTTGAAAAAAATATTTAGTTACTCCAATATTGCAATGGGAAACAATATGATGAGCAGATTTAGGCACATTACATTTAGCTGGATCTGGTGTTTTACCGTTGTCTTTTATGTGTTCTTGCTTGATTATTTCCCCATATATTTTTCATGTGGATGCATCATGTCCATCTCTATTACAATTAATAGATTGGAAGTTAGATTTTCCTCCTTGATGATGTTTAGCCCCCCTGCCTTTGTTGTTCTTCATTCCGCATCCTCTTCTACCACTTCTTCCTCTTGAAAAATCTTGTGATTGATTCTTCTCTTTTTTGCAAGGAACGCTACTTCTTTAGGGGATTGAGAAGATATCTTCCTCTTCCAAAAATATTTATCTCATCCTTCAAACCTCTCCATAAGAGTGAAAAGAGTAATGCCTTTGAGTTTGGCACTAGCTTGTAAGGATTCAAGATAGTGAGGATATGTAGGATAAAGGGCCTTGACAAAAGCTCTAAGAGGGATGTCCATTTAAATTCTAGTGGATTCTACATCATACATGATATCTCTAATTTTTTATGCTAGGTCTAAGGGGTCATCTTCCTTTAACTCCACGTTGAAGAGCTTGATCATCAACTAAACTACTTCCAATTCTAAGTGCGATCCATATAAATATTTCTACTTATTTAATGGATCATAAGGATTTGTAATTAGAATAATATGATGGCTCACCTCTTCACTTATAGAATTAGCAATCAGGGCATATGCCTTGTTATCCTAGTTCTCCCATATGGTGAGATCTTTGTATGAAATAGGTTTCATAAGTGAATTGTCACCTTCTCCTTCACAAACACCTTTCCATTAGTCATTGAAGATAAGGGCGTGCTTGATATTTTTTGACCATTCATGGTGTTTTTCTTTCCCAGCGAGCACAACTTCAACAATGGAGATGAGAGAATGCATATTCAATCATGTTTGAGCTGAGGTTGAAAAAAATGGATAAGCTTAAATGCTACAATATAATATTTATTTATTCAAATATGTACAAGGTAGGAAAATTGCATCCATATTTTCATGAAATGCATATTATATAAAATATACCGAAACTCTAAATATATCTCTCTACATAGGTTTAACTCGAATTGTATCAATGTTCCCATAGGAAAATTTCCAAAATATCAAAAACAAACATAAACATAAGAACCTCTCCTTTTCAAGTATAGCAAAGAAGCTCACAAAAGCTTATAAAAATTCCATACAATCTAAAGCATCTAGGTCAATATGACATTTAATTACATAAAACACAAAATTTTTCTCTTACATCACCAAAGACCCATTTTAGTAGATACTGTACATAAAAATTCTAGAGAGTGCTCTAATTTCCATTTCTTCTCAATACAAGTAATACAAAAATTACTCCAAAAATATTGTCATCGTAGTAGTTGGGCACCATGGTCTTCTCTTGAAAAAATAAAGAAGTTGCTTAGCTTGGTGCCAACACAACTCTACGATAAATCAAATAACCCTGAAACTTCTCGGGCTAGGGAAATAGAAAGCTTTCCATTCTTGATCACAGTTGAAACATGGATACTGAAAATTCGAAACCCTAGGCATAACCCTTGCAAAATAAATGTGAATCTTTCTTAGAACTAAATGGAACTATGAAACTATGAACCAAAAGAACCCAAGGGATACGAGCTATAGAATTAATTTTCATAAGACAAGGATGGATTTTCACATATTGATACTTATATGAACCACACACAACTCACTTGTCCCACAAAAGTAATTGTTTGTGGGTGAAATCACATCATGCAAGGTTTTATTTTTTTATCATGGAATTTCGTGTCTAAGCGCTAAAACATAGATACAAGCACAAAGGAATAGGTGTGGTTGTGTTGACCTTTCAACAATGATTTAACCTCAAACAAGTGAGTGTGTTTTGATATTCTCACTAGTCATTGTTCAGTGTTCAGCTCAAACATGGACAAAGTAACAACAACATTTATTTTTCTCTATCAAAATTGAATAAAGTATCACATAGTAGGAATAAACCAATGTTGAATCCTTTGTTTAGTGTGGACTCAAACTTGTGAAAAGGATGAGAGAGAGTGCACATTAGACTGATTAGTGTGGGATGGCGGTGGGAATGTCTTTCCAAACTTAGAACTGTACATGGAAATAGATTTGATGTGTA
The DNA here is from genome assembly GCA_000404065.3 of Pinus taeda. NCBI lineage: Eukaryota > Viridiplantae > Streptophyta > Pinopsida > Pinales > Pinaceae > Pinus > Pinus taeda. Next base: position 354,990 of record APFE031027428.1, on the reverse strand, counting down.
GCACAAATAGAAGTGTTTTTACCACAGGGATGGCAAAAAATTGGTAATGAAGCAATAGATCCACAAGCAGAGAAACAAGTAATGCATTGGAACACAAAGGTGTCATGTAGAGATGTTCAGAACATGGAGATGTCGAACTCACACATGTCACAAAAAGATGTCAGGAATGTAAAGAGGAGTTACAAACAGGGAAAATAATTCCTAAATTTGGGACCTTTGCTCTAATACCTCAGGATAGGAAGGTAACTCCCAATTTAGTGATTTCCATTAATATGAACAACATTATATACAAGAAGAGTGATGAACTTTGGGATTCCAATTTTAAGGTTTTTCTCCCATTCTAACTATTAAAATTCTCTATTTACATATTTTTCCCCAATTCTTGACGATTGGGCATCTAACAGAAACCAAAGGGTGGTCCACATTGAGGAAGATGGTAGGAATCCTATGCTTATTACACCAAGTCTCTTCGGAATAATGTTGCACCTCCCAACTCCACAAACAATTTTTAAGACTTATGAGGAAAACATCTTTCGAAAAGAATGAAAAGGAGTAGTCTAACTTTTAAAGACATCTATGAAAGGGACGACTATGGATTCAAAAAATTCCATGCAATTTTAGGTGAGCTCATTAGAATACCCTTACATAGAGTTTGTGTGAAATTTTGCAAGGATTGTTGGGAGACATTGTATTGTGTATGTTCCAAAATACATAATACGGTATCCACTATTTTATTGAATAGAGAAATGTCTTTGATTGGGCTCACCTCATTTCGAGTGAGATTTCCTACCAGTTCGTAAATTTGTAGAATTCAAAGAGTTTTCTCATGACCTCCTATTTAATTTATTCTTTGGTTCATTTAAATATATTGAAATATTTATCTAGTGTAGTGAATGTAAGTATCAAAAGAAGATCTTGTTAAACTTTTGTAACCAATGTTATGGAAACACAAGGCTCCCTTCTATTTTTACCAAGTTCAGAAATCCTTTTTTAGAAAATTCAAAAAGACAAAATATAGTTCTATTATTGACAAGTTATCTCAAGTAGCTCAATCCTTTCTATGGAGAAAGGTATTTTCAAATGTCATGATAAATTCTCAAATATCAAGATTTTTGGATTTGAGGGGAAACCTATTCTCCTCTTACATGATGTATTAGAAAAGTTCTTCATTATAGAAGTATGCTTCTAATACAAATCCTAAGCACAATTTTTAAATGAGATCTGAAAGAAGTAGTTCATTTCCTACCCCCATCTGAATTGGGGATTTTACTATTAAAACTATTTCTCACTTAGATGAAATTGCTTCCTATTTTGATACATTCAAAATAAGGAAGGCTCATGCCTATAAAGGCCTTGAACCCAAATGTGTATTTTAAAGTACACATGTATCTTCAATTGTTTGTAGTTCAATTTTTAATATATCTCAATAATTAGAAAAGGGAGTGGGTGATACTCAAAATTTGAATGAAGAATACAATGAACATCACCCAATCCCTAATGATGTTAAAGCCCTAGTTCGTGGCAATGAGAAACATAAAGAGAAAGGAAGTTCCACCACTAGTGTTGATTTTGGTTCTCCCTTTAATTTACAAATAGGTTCCACAATTTTGTGCAAACAAATTCAAGTGAACACAAATGGATAAAAGAAAATTGTAGTGAAAGTTTCCGACAATGGAGATGGTGAAGACACTCCAATAGATTGTTTGAGAAATCTCATATTGCCTTTGCAACCTATAAAATAAAGTGAAATATGAGTATAAAAACCACCCAATGAATATTGAATCCCATAACATGTAAATAATTCTAAACTAGATAGAAAAAACAAATAGTTCAAAATAGAATGTTAGCTAAGGAACTTGCCTACTAAGCTCATGCTATTTTTGAAGAAGAAACTATAACAACATATTATGTTGAATGTGATTATGAAATCAACATCACTCAATTAAATCCTTCAAAGGTTTTGAATTTTTATCAAGACATAACTGATGCTCTTAAATATTTGATTAGTGAGCAAGAGAGATAAAACATTGCTTTGAAGAAAAGAGATAATGAATTGGAAGTGGCCTTATGTCCAAAACCATTGTTTATTGAGTCCTTATTTGTAGAAAAACATAATAAATAATTTCTGGAGCCAAGATAAAAATTGAAAGGAGAATTAATATTAATAATTGGAATAGAGAATTACATAACTAAAAACATACATAAGAGGCTTGATATGATTATGGAAGTTTGGGGATTAGATAAGAGTTCCCTGCTATTTCTACAAGGGTTTCATACTCCAATGAAATTTTGAAAATAACTTAGACATTGATGAACATTTCATTAATTAAGTTTAAGTTTTTTCATTTCTAGAGTATCCAATATGAATGGCATGCAAGAAGAGAGCATAAATTTCCTTTCCAGGCATGACTTGAACATTTAAAATCATGCTAGATGGAGAAAGTTAATTATTTAAAAAAATGATTTATGATTGTTGAGTCTTTTGCAAAAAGAGGACGAATGTATTCTTTAAATTAATCAATGTGGAAAATACATTAGGTGGCCCACATATAATCATGGATTCCAGAATGTTGAAAGGAAAGATACAAGAAAAACCAGATGAACATAAAACTTTTTAGGCTAATAATTTCGAGGCTACTTTTGATTTTTCCGAAGAATATATCCATAAATGGGTAATTAATTATACTAATTAGAATGAAGTCCAAGAAGCAATGACACATCAACTAGGATTTGATATAAAAGGAATGGATACCAAATTCCTTTCCATTCAAGTTAGGCATGAGATAACCATAAATTTAATAAGGGAATTCATTGAAAATGATTAAAGAACGAAATGTAAAAACCAATTGAAGGTTGATGGTTCGAAAACAATTATGGCAGTTAATAATACCCCCAAAAAAAAACATTTAAAATGGTGTTTTATGGTACCCTCAGAGAGAGATAACACCCTTATAGCATATTAAATAGCATCACATATTAATCCCTCCTTCATATTCTTGTTAGTTAGTTGTCATTCAACTTGTCATTTCAAAGTCTTTGAATGTTTAGTGTGAATTTTTGACTATGTTTTATTTTTTATTATAGGTCATTTGCATTTGCATGGTGCAGGAAAGCACCATCTGTTAAGCCCTACATGAGCCCCATGTTATCTCTAAAATCCCTTATCAAGCCATATACATTGAGTGATTACATTTCTATTATTATGTTGTTTTGTAGGCTAGAACCCCTAATGGTCCTATTTTATTATAATTGTATCCTTTCTCACCTTTACATATATACTAAGGAGACCTAATCTTAGGATCATTAAATATCATCTTATACATTGTATTCATTATAAAAGGATGTTCCCCCCTCAAATAGGATTGTGATTATTGGTTTCTTATCATTTTTAAGGTGTAATGATAACATTTGGTAATAGAGCTCATGATTATAGGGCTTTGCTCATTCAAATAGGACATCATGGATTTTTTTGCTATAATTTTTTTTGGGAGGTTTCAAATGATGAAACATATAGAAAGTTGAGAAGTAATCTATGGAAATATTTGATTCAAATTTCAGTTCTTGGTTTTCTATATTTTGGGAGATATGCCCCGAGGAAGTTAGGGTTTTCTAGATGCTCCTAAAATAAGTCTCAAATGGGTAACTTAAAAATTTTCTCTATAAATTTTTTATGTGAGGGTTCACACCATGAAACTTAGACCATATTGAGGTGAGATTCCAATGAAAATTTGGTTCAAATTTTAGATCTTGGTTCACTATAATTTCAGATATATGCTTTAAGTAATTCTAGGTTCCTGAATGCTCCTGAAATCAATTTCAAACAAGTTTTATATTTTCGTAATAATATTTTTTTATATAAGGTTTCAGATAATAAAAATTGGAATACATTAAGAAGAAATATTGAGAAAAAGCTAGTTACATTTTCAAAATTTGGTTCGATATATTTTTGGAGTTATATCTTGTGGAAGTTAGGTTTTTGCACATCCCTGAAATAAATTTAAACATGTTAGCTTAGTATTTTTGCTATATCTTCCTATCTGGGAATTTTTAAAAAGTGAAATCTTCAAGGTTTCAATAGCTGTACAAAGGTACCTTAGGTACAAATTTTATAATTATATTTTGAGAATGGGACATGTGGTATGCTAAACAAGTTTTCTCATTAGAAGAGACCAAACAAATCAACAAGTTCTCAGAAAGTTACTATAAATTTCACTTGGCACATCAAATTCAATTGACACTTGTGGAATTGCATAAAAGACATATCATAATATTATAAAACAAATTTTAAGGTCTATAAGGGATAAAATCTCAAAGATATATCAATAAAACATCAACAATTATGATATTCTCCAAATAAATATACACAATTTACTAGTGACCTAATTGTTGATTAGAAGATCATTTTTTTGGTGACTTAAAATTGTGATAAAGAGGAGTATTATTATTATTTTCCAACATGCCTCCAAAGAAAGCTATTAAACCAATTAAATATATTGAAGATTCATCCTTAACTCATGAAGAAAGTGTTGCACATAGTATTTTCATTGATGAAAACAAGTGTCATTGAGGTCAAAGGGGATGTCCATGATAACTGCAATGTCGTTCATAAGTCAAAGAAAGTAGTATGAAAACTAGATATCTTGAATGCCCTCATCAGGTGAAGTTAAAGAGGTATTAATTTTATTGAGTTTTTTAGAAGGTCATGATTCCCTAATGATCATATAAACAACATGGTTAGGTATTTGTCATTGAGAACTTTCCAACGATATATCCCACTTTGAAAAAATCCTCCCAGATGAGAAGTTATGGTCATTTGAAAATAAATGCTTGTAAAGGACCAAAACTATAGGGAAAAAGCCTCCCAACATTAATAGGTAAATCAATGTGCAACTTCTTGGTGGATCCTTGGATAATTAATTAAATCCATAATGGATGGTGACCAAACAGGAACAAATTTTAATGTGGTTAAAGATCTAGCACCTTGCTTAAATTAAATGACAGATATATGCCAACATATTCACTAGTTAACTGAAGTGGCCATGCCACAATGGATAATCTTGCTATGACATGGGGTAGCGTTTGATTGGATGACTTGGTGATGATGTGCCCCCCTTCATAGTTACCCATGACATAGTAGCAGGGATAACACAAGATAACATTTGATTGGACGATTTCGAAATGACATGCCCCCCTTGTGCAATCACCCATGATGTAGCAACAAGGATGATGTGGAACCTCTAGGGACTGCCATGTGGTAGGTCCAAATGGTATCTTTTGGTTGGTTAAATAGTAAAAAATGGGTGACACATGGCACCCTTCATGAGCTTCCATGTGGCATGATGACATCATGCTGACATAATCACATGGTTGACCATGGACCCCTAGGTCAAAGTCAAATGGTATGGTCATATGAGGCTGAGGACAAATTTTAATGAGGTCACACGATCACAATTCTATCATCAAAGGGCTAAGGCCTAGGTCATACATACGTTAAATTTTTTTGAATCAAAATTATATGAAGCTATGGTTGGCCTCAAGTTCAGTCCTCGAATACCTAAGACCACACCAATGTATATATATATTGTGGCATGACTCCATTAAAACATCAACCAAATGAAATCAATTTTAAATCATATTTTTGGTTCCTGACAAGGTTGAAGTGGTAGCATGTTTGATATGTTGTGTGATTGTTAATGGTTAAAGTCCTTAGGCGATTGTTATGTGTATATGTGAGTGGCATTTCTCGTGAAAAGTTGACACAAGATTTTTGGTTTGGGCTCCAAGCTCTGATCATGTGAAGACACCTCAGATACAAGTCATGACTCCATGATCAATTCAGTTGGTTATGTGATATGGTTTGTACAGTGTAGGTCGTGGGTTTGAGTCCAAGTAGATTCGGTAAAATTTTTCTTTCTTTTAGAAGGGTTATTGGCACTCTTGATTTCTTTGATTTGTCAAATAGTTAAATTTTTTTGACAATCATAAATTGTTGTTTTGTAGAATGCACTTGGAATAACCCATTATGTACACACGTTAATTTTTGTATGGTTTTATATAGTTTCAAATGATTTATGGATGTTTCTAGGCTCATTTTAAGGCCAAATTAGATAATGGAAGAAGCATGATGATCAGGGATCAATGGTGAATAATCCTAGAGGCATGAAGAGTCTTGATGATGAATGTTTGATATTTATAATCCATGTTATGTGTTTTGGAAGCTTATGAGTAGGTTGTAATTGATGTTGAGTATATGGTAGGAAAAGGTTCCAAGAATGGTTTTATGTGACTAGATTGATGAGCAGGTTGGAAAAAAGTATCAAAAGGGTATGACAAGTTATTGACAACAATATGACTTTAATAATTTTCTTACTTTAAATATTTATATTGTTTGAAGAGAAAGTGAATCTAGTTTGAAATATTTTGTAAATATGTCCACAAGAAGTTGAAGAAGGAGTTGAGTGCCTCCACTGAGGTTGGCACATTAATCAGGTTGAAGCCTAGAGTAAGTTGAAGCTTTCTCATTTTTGAGATTGGTGCCTCAATCAAGTTGTAGCCTATAGTGAGTAGTTGTTTGCACATTTTTTAGGTTTCTTCCTCAATAAGGATGTAGCCTACCGCAATTAGTTTCTTGCATATCTTTGGGGTAGGTTCCTCCAACAGGTTGGGCCTAAAAATCAATGTAATGAATTGAAGAAGAAGAAGAAGAATTCATTGTTTTCTCCTATATGGGTTTCCATGTGAAAGCTTTGTTGAAAAAATGTAGCAAGAAAGGATCAATTTGACTTTAGCCTTAGTCAACTTGAGTAAATCCAACTTCCACAACAATAGGAAAAATTGGAGGAAGTTCAATAGCGTGACATGGATCTTGTCAATCAATTAACTTAGTAAATTCAAGTTAGAGGGCTTGGAGTTCAATTATGCATGTGTGATTGCTAAATTTTAGTAATACAGTTAAATTATTTTCAGTTTTATTATGTTAATTGACCTCTAACTATTGATGGAGTCAATTGAAGGTCAATGTTGAAATATGACAACAACCCAACTCGAATATATGTCATTTAAATGATCGATCATCCCAAAATAGCTAGTGCATGCAGGAGTGGAGATGACAAGGCAATGTAGCATCGATTGTAAGCTAGTTTTGAGTGTGCAAGTGTTGCATGCAATTAGTGATCAATCCTTGGGAATTATGCAATCAATATGGAGTAAATTCCTATCTTTTAGGGGCCAATTTCCTCAGGATTTGCACAAGGAAATATGAGCCTTCGTGAGAAAATAATTGGCTAAGTGTTGGCCAGAGTTTCTCATTTGAGCAGAGAGAATAATTATTCTTTTATAGGTTGAGCTCAGAGCTAGAGCTAGCAATTATAATAGTTTCTCTATTCAATTTATTAATGCAAAAATGGTTGAGGGGTTTTTCCCATTTGAGTTCCCCTAAAAATCACTATGTATTTATGGTTTTTCTTATTGCATGTCTATGCATGTTGTTCTAAAATTTGATTTTCATTCCACAGATCAGTAAAGTAGATTTGCGTCTTTTGCTTTTAGGTTGAAATCATGAGCAGTTGTAATCTCTATCAAAATTTCTACATGGTAACCAGTATTTCAAATTTGTTCCTCAGAAATTTCGAAGTATCAGCTTCAATGCAACAATTTTTCTTCAGGATCAAGAGAATGTATTTCCATGGTTTGAGATTGGAGTATTCCCTAGAGGGTAGCTCAAATTTAATAGCCTCTAAGGATTAAATAGAAGCAATGTTTGATTATAATGATGTGTTAGAATATGTGAAAACTGATATTGCAAAACCTCTGCAATTGGATGCACAACAATTAACCAAGTGGAAGAAGGATGTTGCAAAGGCGAGAATAATTATTCTGGAAGGTGTGAGAGACCATGTGGTCTTAAATATCCATGGAAAATAGACACTATTTTCTATGTGGAAGACAATGACTGATCTATTCGAAAATAACTATGATCATAGAAAATTAGCCCTAAAAGACAAACTTAAAAACATAAGGATGCATAAAAATGACACTATTCCACAGTATCTCTCTAGGTTTACACAAGTTAGAGATGACCTTGGAGGGGTTGGGGTGAATGTACCAAAAGATAACCCGGTGAGCCTAGCTCCTTTAGGCCTTCCAAAATCCTGGCACAACTACCAGGAATCTGTGAATGGAAGGGAAAAATTACCGAATTGGGAAAGGTTGTGGTGTAATTTGGTTTAAGAATAGTTCAAGAGAAATAAAAAATGTGTAACATCATCCTAAGCTAAGGATGAAGAGAATTTTTCATTGGTTGGAAAGGGAAAGAATGGAAAATTAAATAAGAAACAAAGAAAACTGGAATCTAGTCAAGTAATGGCAAGAAGAAAGGCTTGGGCAAGACAAAATGCTTCCACTAACACGAATAGGGGCACTATGCAACAAAATGTCCACACATGAAGTCTTCAGGAGGAGAAATAGGTGAAGCACTGGCTTCAAAATTCAAATTAGACTTCACTCTAATAACATGCATGGCCAACACTATTATGGGGAGTGTGTGGTACCTTGATTCTAGTGTCTCATTCCATATGACAAGGTACAAGTATTTTTTTAGTAGCTTGGAGGAGAAGGATCTCCAGATGCATATCGAATTGGGGGATGATGGGAGGTAAAATGCTATAGGAACTGGTACCGTAACATTTGAGAGGGAGTGTTACACAACATTTTTTCACTGTCCCTGTACTCCCTGTTCCTTGATCCTGGAGGACCTCTATAGTGAACCTTGCATGCTTTGCCTTAATGTAGAAACTCCCATTATGTCCCTCTTCATGAGAAAATCATCTCCACTTTGCACCATTTCCCTTGAAACTTTTGTTTTGCCCAATTTACCAGACCAGTGCTAATGACCTTTGTCTCCCCCGTGCCGATGTGCAGAGATTAGCACTATCCCTCGTATTGATCAATGTGACTAAGCTATGTTCCAGTTGCACTGGTCCTGTTATGGAAAGTTTTTTAAATTAGAGTTGAAGCTTCCATCTCTAGAAGCTCCGTAACAGAAGTCTGGTAAATGGTTTGGCCGATTAGGGTCGAGGATGACATTTTGGGCTCCTTTCCCCTATAATGATGGAACTACCTCAAGGGATAAGTCCTTTTCCCATGAGAAGAGGATCCATATCCCATCCATCTTTCCTATATAAACCTCCCTTCTACCCAAGCAAAAACTAGTGTGAAATTCGGAATTAGAGTTTTAGCTGAAGTGTGAATATACTTTTTTAGACAAGCAAGCTATTACTAGTTGTAGCTATCTAGTTGTGTGAGGGAGAAGTGTGTTTGGTTTGGAGTGAAGCCTAAAGGGAAGAGTATTTAAACTATTTTTGTTTGAATCTATCATGAAGTGCTAGCATAAGTGTGTGGGAACCTGGTCTTGTCAGAGGAAGACTACGACATCAAGACGAATGGTTGTAATCTCTCTTTGATATTAATATATGCAATTATTGATTGATTTCCTACATGTTTTGTAATATTACATATTCGTGCATTGATGCTTCTTGACTCATTAAGTAGGTTGAATTGAAATTTGTCTATTTTAATGTTTTTCCGCTATTGTTGTTTACTTGTTTCAGGAGCTTGAAGAAGGGAGTGGGAGATTGCTGGAATGAGCAAGTGAGGACATCACCAAGCAAGATAAGCGACCAAGAGGTAGACCCTCTTGATTGATTCTAACCAAGGAAATATTCCACAGAATGTAACAGTTGTGTCTAGACTCTTTATCGGTTTAGAGGAATTTGTTCGTGTCCGCACTTATAATTTTACTTCACCACAAATTGGCGAATCCACTGGGGATCCCAATCCTTTTGTTTGTCTTGTATTTCATGATTTTGTGAGAAATTTTCTAGTTTCATGTTTTCTCTTTGGTTATGTTTCTTTTCTCCTGTTTACTGGTCTGAGTCTAAAATTCATAGTAGCAGATTTGGTCCCTGTTTGATTTTTTTATTTTTATTTTTCCTTAGTTCCCTCATACAACGTGTTTAATCGGTTGATAGTTATGTTGATTTAGTATGAATTGTAGAGGAAGAGTCACGCCGGCCTCAGGGGTAAGAAAAAATTAGAATTTCTCCCATTCCAGTGCCAATATGTCTTGACCCTCAGACTCTCTTCTTCTGCCAGAGGTGACTAGGATGCTTTGTTTGCTTCATTTTCAATTGAATGAGTGAAAGAGTCTCATTTGTTCTCTTATTTCAAGTGTCTCTTTTCTCATTCCGAGCATAGATTACATTTCTTGGTTTTTTTTTATTGAAGCATTTATGTGTTTGGTTTGTTTGATTCAAGGAAGAAGTTGCTTTTAGTTTCATTTATAATTCTTTGGATTTGATAGATGCTTGTTTGTTCGGAATCATGAAAATTTTCATTTAAAGTGCTTTATGTGAAAGATTCATTTTTCATTTTATGAAAAGGAGAACATCATTCTAGTTTACTTAAGCGAAAATATTTCATTAGTAGCGTTATCAAGAAGCTAGAATTGCATCGTCATAAGAATTGGAAATGAAATGAAACTTCTTTTGTTTTTAAAGGAAGATTAAGTGCATTTTGGAGATATATTAGTGAAATATTTTATTTTTTGATTGTTGCATTTATTGTGTGTTCTCTATCTCTCAATTAGTGTTAACTTTCATCGAACAGAGATATCTTTTCTCATATAGCTGCATGTAGGAGTTTTGTCAGATGACAACTATAGGGCCTTGTAATTGAAACCTAATTCAAGATCAACCATTAAAATTTATTGAGTTAACCTAAGGAAGCATTGAAACTTAACACTCACATTTAGTGGTCTAGGCTAGAGACATGTTCCAGTGTCTTTAAACCTAGTAGCTATCGTTAGCTTTGGCATTAGACAACGCTAATACAAATTTTTGCTCCCCATACCGTCAAGTATATAATGGGAGACCCCACTAGGCTGAAATTATTTTATCCTTAGGAAGCCAAGTTGACCACCTTGCAAACATGATACACCAAACACAACATTCAGGGAGATTGCCTACTTGTACTTCTTGGTTTGCTGGGAGGTATTTTGCAGTTCACAATTACCTGGTAATCTTGTTTACCTAGATCATCCAAAGCAATGATTTTTGATCTTTAATGACTCTTTAAATTTTAAAATATCATCCGAGCGCTTGTCCTTTAGAGCTTGTTTCCAATCGAAAGTGATAGAGTCACCTTTCGTCCTTTTCTTGACTCTTAAAACATGAAAAGGAAAATTTTTGTTTCAATGTCTTAAAATAAACTACCCACGAAATATTCCTGGTTAAAGTTATCTTCCTTAGTGATTCTTTAGGGTCAATTCCAATGGCAACATTTCTAGAGTCTATCAGTCAAGGGTTCCCCTCGGATGGGAATCCTGGTCCTTTTCCTTCTTTTGGAAATGCTGGGGCTCCTTATATGGCAAAATTGTCCCTCCCTGGGTCAACCATTAGTTTACCTATCTGGTTGATTTCGACCTCGGTGGTCTCGAGTGTCTCGACTCCTATGAAAATGTATCCTTCATTTGAATCACATCACAATGATTCTAAGGTTGACCCCTCGCCTTCTCCCCCCATTTCGTCACCCTCCTCTTCTACTTCTCTTGGTGAAAGTTTGAAATCTAGTAACCATGAGGCTAAGAAAAAGAAGAAGAAGAAGAAGACAAAAAAGAAGAAGTCAGCTAAGAGAAAGGCCAACTGTGCAACTATTACTCCAAATGGACCCCTTGTCAACAAACATTCTAATCCTTTGCGAAAGGTAAAATTCCCTTGCAGGCTCTGTAAGGGTGGCCATCTCCTTTGAGAATGTCCTGGAATTCCCAAAGTCTTAGAGGTATGGTCTCAAAACCTAAACCAACCATTCCCATCGACCTTTGGAGATCATGTCAATGCTACACCCTCACCTAGAAATGGTACGAAGAAAGGGAGGATTAGATTCCCCTGTAGGTTATGTGAAGGAGAGCACCTTATTCACCTTTGTCCTCTTATGGATAAAGCTTCCAAAGTTTTAGAAAAACTTCCAGCTCCTCAACCTCAAATTCCTGTTGGTTATTAGAGGCTTTCTTCTGACCCTCTCCTGGTTGGTAAATAGATTGACTTGGATTCATCTCTTGCCCATATTTCTTTTCCTAAGTGTGACCCTCTTGTGTCTATTCCCGACCAACCATTGGTAAAAAAGGGTGTTGAATTATCTCCGCCTTTAGTTGATCACTCTATTCCAGGAAAGAGTGGTGATCATACTGCTCATGCTCTTCTTGTCTCCTTAGATTCTGATGAATTGAAGAATGACCCTCCCATCCTGGTTGTTCAGGAGAGTCCTTCTCCTATTCCTGTACAGTGTAGGGGAAATCATATGATACCCCCACCAAGTAGTTCTTTCGTCACTTTCGATTGGGTTCCATTGACTACTTTCCGCCTCCCATCTTATGTGCCTTTCTAGATCACAGTACAAGCCTATAATATGGTAGTACCTGGAACTATATTAGGTGAAGGTGCATCTGTTAGCATCATGTCTTCTACTACTTGGCAAGATTTGAGATCCCCACAGCTTGTGCCTGTCACCCAGAATCTATTGGCTTTCAACAGAGGAACCAGTGAACCCTTAGGGATCCTTTTGAAGTTCCCTATTACTTTGGGAGGAAAGACCATCTATATAAATGTGATGGTAGTCCAAGGTCTATTAGATTTCAATCTTCTCCTTGGATGCGACTATGTTTAGTCATGGAAGCTCTTGTATCTTCCATTTTCCGTGTGGTTTTTTCCCACACGAAGGGAGAATAGTGACCATTGATCAATTGTCATTCATTGGTCACCAGGTGCTTCCTATGCAACCATCTTCCCCTATTGGTCCTTATTTTCAAGCAATTCCTTCCTCGCCATAGGTCAATTATGTGGCTACTCGTTTAGTCTCCACATCTGCTGATGATCACACATATGGTATTGTACATTATGTACTAGGGGCATTGGAACCTAATCTTTCCTTGGTACCAAATGACATGTATTCCTCCCAAAGCATGGTTCTTCCATATAGTGAAGACCTCTTGGGAGCCATGTTCTCTGATGGGTCATGACTAGATGTCATGATGATAGTTCCTAGTCTTGTGACAACCTCGTTAAAAAATGAAACAAAGAGTGTGAGCATAGTTCCTTGTCTTGTGTCAAGATCGATAAAAAATGAACTAAGGGTCTCAAGGATAGTTCTTTTATTGTGTCAAACACATTAAAAAATGAAGCAACTCCCTTTTCCAAATCAAGTCTTTGATTAAAATCTCATAAAATCCTAGTCGAGTCTTTCCAAAATCTTGAAAGTGATCCTTCATTCCGTCCACCTAATTGACTGAAGTGAAGCTTGGGGGGCATGTACCTCGATTTGAGTCATTATGTTGGGGGCATGCAAACTTATAGCAAGCATAGTTTTTCATTTCAAGCTTGTGTAAACATGAAGCTGAATCCAAGCAGAGTTCCCCATGGTTCAAGCTTCTATAAAAAATGAACCCATGCTCGATTTACATATTGTGATTGCCTTTTTTATTAGCTACTTTCTACTAGATGAGCCTTGGTTGTTTCATTCCATTGCTACCATCTCTTTGGCCGATCATATGATTTCACTTGGTTGCTTTTCCTTTCTTGAGGAACCACAACGATGAGTGGTTTTGTTAGCCAACCTCTTCACCATTACATGTTTTGAGCAGTTCCACCATTGCCGGAACTAGTTGCTACCCTTTATACCACTCGTTCCTCTAGGGTGAGTCACGTTTTAGCTCTTTTCTTGACTCGTTAAACTCATTTGAAAATATTACCGAGTATTTTTTCCCTTTTTGACTCATTAAAGAGAATAAAAATGGGAGGTCTGCTTTCAGCTCTTTTCGAACCTTTTAAAAGAGAAAAGATGGCCGAGCCCTTGTTGTTTCGAACTCATTAATGGATGTGAAACATCATGCGCCTAGTATAAGTTTAACCCTTTCTTGGGCGGGGAGGCACTATTTATGAAAAAGGTACTCCTTGACTAAAATGGTTAAGTGGTTCTCTCAAGTATTATTTTCTACCTTTTTGGGATTGAGAGACACAACATAAAAAAAGGGACCATGTGGAGTTTTCTTTTATGTGTCTTTTCAAACTCTCTAAACGTGAAAAAGATACCGAGTTACACCTTTGTCGGACTCGTTAAACTATTAAACGACATCGGATTCATCACCATGACGAACATGAGCTTCTCCTTCCTAGGGCTTGTTAAAATTACTAGGTCGGATTCGTCCAAAGGATGAACTTACAATGCAAGCATATGCTATTCCCTTCAAGCTTGCGATTAAAAACTAATTGGGGTACTCGCCAAAAATGGTGGGGGAAAACTTGGAAATCTATCGAGATGTGTTGGAAGCCTACTCTTGAACATGACACTCTTTGCTTCGTGTCGGGTTGGGACATCCTCCTTTGCATCGTTGACCTTCCTGGGTTTTGGCCATTCATTTTTTCCTTCCATTTGATCTTTGTCATGTCATTATGACCACCAATCCCATGGATCCAAAAATTGCCAAAATTCTAGTTGTGTCGCTAATATGTTCAAGAGTTTTCCTTCTGTAGTTACACTTACCTCTGATTCTCTATATCATCCAAAATAATTTTTCATCCTCTCGTCTTGCGTTGATGATGTGGGATTCATTATGGCCCTCCTTTGAAATGGTCACTTTCCGTTGACATCAACTCATTATTCGAGAAGTTGATCAAAAGAATTCCTTCCAGTACCTTAGAGCTTGCATGCCTCAATGACAAGTTCTTCGCACTCGATGACAAGTTCACATCATTGGCTTTCGATCGAGTGATTTCACGGGTGTTCGACTTCAGTTCCTATATTCACATTCTATGAATTGTGTTGAGAGTACCTTGAGGGCCATTATCATTATTGGTGGTTTCTCTCGTGCTTGTTAACAATTTACATCATGGACTGGTAATCAAGTGACTTTCTAGCATGCTCGACTTCAACACATCTATTCTCATGTTAGAATTTGTACTTTGATCGGGTCGTGTTGGAAAGCAAGACCCTGGACTTAGATTACAAAAATTCCAGGTTGCGAAGTAGTGTGACATGGTTATGATGATATGCATGTCTCTATTAGATGGTTAGCTGTGACCAGACCATGAGTTATCATATGTGATCCTTCTCATTATCGGATGGTTGCGCCCATACCTAGATCCATTTACATGATCATTCCTGGATGACTGCACCCATGCCATGATTCCTGTATCATTTGAAAGAGATCTCCATTTATGTATATGTATCTGTACTTGCTTGTAGGTTTTTGAGTGGCAGACTGGTTCCCTGCACTGATTTATAAAGCATTTCATCCCTCACTCTGACTTGACCTTCACATTTAAGGGGGAATCTGTTACACAACATTTTTTCACTGTCCCTATACTTCCCGCTCCTTGATCCTGGAGAACATCTATAGTGAACCCCGCATGCTTTGCCTTCATGGAGAAACTCCCATTACATCCCTCGTCATCAACAAATCATTTCCCTTTTGCACCATTTCTCCTGAAACTTTTGTTAAATTTCCCAATTTACAAGACTGGAACTAATGACCTTTGTCTCCCCCGCATCGGTGTGCAAAGATTAGCACTATTCCCTACGTTGATCGGTGTGACTGAGTTGTGTTCCAGTCGCACTGGTCCTGTTATGGAAAGTTTATTGAATTAGAGCTGAAGCTTCCTTCTCTAGAAGATCTGTAACAAAAGTCTGGTAAATGGTTTGGCCTGATGGGGTCAAGGATGATAGTTTGGGCTCCTTTCCCCTATAATGATGGAACTACCTCAAGGGATAATCCTTCTCCCATGAGAAGAGGATCCATCTCCCATCCATCTTTCCTATATAAACCTCCCTTCTTCCCAAGCACAGACTAGTGTGAAAGTCGGAATTAGAGTTTTGGCTGAAGTGTGAATATAATTTTTTAGACAAGCAAGCTATTACTAGTTGTAGCTATCTAGTTGTGTGAGGGAGAAGTGTGTTTGGTTTGGAGTGAAGCCTAAAGGGAAGAGTCTTTAAACTCTTGTTGTTTGAAGCTATCATGATGTGCTAGAAGAAGTGTAGAGGAAGACTATGATGTCAAGACGAATGATTGTAATCTCTCTTTGATATTAATATATGAAACTATCGATTGATTTCCTACATGTTTTGTAATATTACATACTTGTGTCTTGATGCTTCTTGACTTATTAAGTAGGTTGAATTGCAATTTGGCTATTATTATGTTTGTCTACTGTTGTTGTTTACTTGTTTCAGGAGCTTGAAGAAGGAAGTGAGAGCTGCTGGAACAAGTAAGTGAGGACATCACCAAGTAGGATAAGCGACCAAGAGGTAGGCCCTCTTGATTGATTCTAACCTAAGGAAATATTCCATAGAATGTAACGATTGTGGCTAGACCCTTTATCAGGCTAGAGGAATTCATTCGTGTCCACACTTATAATTTACTTCACCATAGGGAGAATCCTCTCCTCTTCACTTTAATTATGTTATGTTTGGACCTGGGCTGAAGAAGAAACTGATCTCTGTAGTATTTATAGAGGATCGTGGATATGATGTTATTTTTAGTAAAGGGAAAGCCTTTTATGAGACACATAACTACTAGGAAAGTGAAGCAGATTGGAGTTTGAATCAAGAAAATATATAAAATTGAGGTGGGAAATTGTGTTGCATTAATAAGCAAGGGAGAAAATTGTAGAGTCAAGATGTTGGAGAACTCTGGCACAGGATATTGGGTCATCTACACAATGTTGCCTTAAAAATCATGCAAAAAATTACCACTGGACTCCCTAAAGGCTCCCCTGACCAGGAATATGTTTGAAAGGGCTACAAATTGGTGAAATATGTCAAATCCACTTTCAATGGTCGAGATAGTAGAGCATATGCAATATTAGAGCAAGTCCGCGTTGTTGTTTGTGTTCGATTTTCTATAATCTCCACAACAAAACATAAGTACTATGTTATTTTCATTAATGATTTCTCTAGAAAATGTTGGATGTTATTCATGCGGAAGAAGGATGAAGTTTTCTTAAAATTTGTTGAGTTTAAGGAATTAATTTAGAAGGATATTGGGAAGAAGGTGAATTTTCTCAGGAGCGACAATGGAGGTGAATTTGTTTCGCATGCCTTCAAGGATTTCTATACAAAATAAGGTATTCGAAGAGTGATCACATCGCCTCATAAACCACAACAAAATGGGGTATCTGAGAGGAAGAAAAGGAGCATAGAGGGAGAAGCAAGGGCCATGTTGCATGATCAAAGGTTTCCATTGCATCTCTGGACAGAAGCATGCGTCAGTAGTCTAATTGCAGAACTAGGGTCCTTGTAGAATACTTGACATGATCACACCAAATGAAGCCTTCTCTAGGAGAAATCCTTATGTGTCTCATTTCATAATTTTTGGATCTTCAGTTTATTATCATGTCTCCAAGGATTTGAAGAAGAAACTTAAGCATACAATAGAGTTGAGAGTTTTTGTAGGATACACCGAAACTCCACACAATTACCCAGAGTATTTTCCTTCACTGAGGAAGAAAATTGTAATTAGAGATGTCAAGTTCGATGAGGACGAGGCTTATGAGATGGTCTATGGAGGGAGAGCTAAGTATCCCACCAAAGTAGGAGCTTCCAATTTCAGAGGAGGATCCTAAGGATGAGCTTCAGGAGGTTGTGGAGAAGCCACATGTAGTGGAATAGATAGGAGGAAGAGTGGAGGCACCCACTTAACCAAAATATTCTAGAGAAGGGAGGAAGAGAACCAAACAAGCTGATAAATTATTTCTGGGTGCTATGGAGAATGTGGGAGTCCCTACATCACAATGCATGCAAAGGAGGTAACCTGATAAGTACATTGATTACATGGCTCTCATGAAAAATCTCATTCAGAGATAACCTTCTTCATTTGAGGAAGTAGTTTCTCAACCTATTTGGGTTGATGCTATGGTGGAAGAATATGAATCCATCATGAAGAACAATGTATGGGAGGTGGTGTTGAGACTAGAAGGGAAATCAATGGTTGATTCAAGATGTATATACAAATTGAAGCATGCTATTGACGGGAGCATCGATAAGTACAAGACTAGATTTGTGTCTAAAGGATTCTCTCAGATAGAGGGATTGGACTATGAGGAAAATTTTGCACCAATTGCAAGCTATTCCTCAATTAGATCCATTCTAGAATTGGTTATGTATATGGGGTGTAAAATCTTCTAGATGGATGTGAAGATTTCCTTTCTCAATGGTGTTGTTGAGGAGGAAATTTACATAGAGAATCTAGAAGGATTTGGGACATATGATCGAGAGTCACATGTGTGCAGACTCAAGAGAGCATTGTAAAATAGGTGCTCCGATCATGGTACAATCAGATTGACAGTTATACCATTAGATTGGGCTTCACCAAAAGTGAAGTAGATGAAAACCTCTATCACATTGTGGTAGATGGTAAGTTGCTTATTCTTGTTTTGTATGTTGATGATTTAATATTGATAGGTGATGAGAAGTTGATCCACTCTTTCAAAGAGGAAATTGCAAGGGAATTTGAGATGAAAGACATGTGCCTCATGCATAACTTCCTCGAGCTGGAAGTATGATAGGGTGATGGTGATTTGTCTGTGTCTCAAGGAAAGTATTCTACTAAGATGCTTCAACGATTTCACATGGAGAATTATAAGCCATGGACACACCTCTAGCTACAAACTAGATCAAGGAGTATGATTCTTTAGGTGAGGAAGTGTATGCTAACATTTATAGGCATCTTGTGGGTTCACTTATGTATCTTGTGAAAACATGACCCAACATGTGCTATGTAGTCAACCAACTTAGCTAAGATATGCTGAGGCCTACCAAATTATATTTGAAGGTAGAAAAACATGTGCTATGACACTTGAGAGACACTATCTAGTATGGATTATGGTAAAAACAGACATAGGGAGTGACGTTGAAAGGCTTCACTGATTTAGATTGGGTAAGGAGTCCATCTGATTAGAAAATTACATCAGGTGCTATCTTTAGTTTTGTGTTCACATCTATATCCTAGTACAATAGGAAGCAAAGGTTTGTGGCGCTCAACTCAACAAAGGTTGAATACATGGCTATAAGAGAAACAACATGTGAAGCAATCTAGATGAGGAAAACACTTGTGGGAATATTCAATCAGGAGATGGATCTGACAGTGATATATTGTGATAATCAGAGTTTCATTAAGATCTTTGAGAATCCAATATTTCATGATAGGTCCAAACACATTGATGTTCAATATCTTCATTTGCGGGACTATGTGAAGATGAGAATTATGTTGCTACAATAAATTCCAATTGAGGAGCAAGACGCTGACATCTTGATAAAGGAATTGTCAAGAGGTAAATTCCAATTCCATAGGAACAGGATAAGGGTGGTGGAAAATCCCTTTCTTGCTAAGAGCGAGTGTTGAAAAATGTAGCAAGAAAGGCTCAATTTGACTTTAGCTTTAGTAAAATTGAGTAAATCGAATTTTAACATCAACAAGACAACTTGGAGGAAGTTAACCAGTGTGACAGGGATTTTGTCACTCAATTAGCTAAGTAAATTTGAGTTTGAGGGCTTTGAGTTCAATTATGCATGTGTGATTGCTAAATCTTTGTAATCTAGTTCAATTATTTTTAGTTGTGTTCAATTAACTGACCTCTAACTATTGATAGAGTTAGTTGAAGGTCAATAGTGTAGTGGGCACTAGTCTAACTTAGAGATCTATCAGTTAGCTGGTCAATCAGCCTAAAATATATAGTGCATGCAAGGAATTCTAATTCCTCAAGTGAATTGGAGATGATAAGGTAATGTACCATCAATTGTAAACTACTTTTGAGTGTACAAGTGTTGCATGCACTCAATGATCAATCCTTGGGAATTGCGCAATCAATTTGGAAAAAAATCCAATCTTTTATGGGCCAATTTCCTCAGGATTTGTGCAAGGAAATATGAG
This sequence comes from Pinus taeda, assembly GCA_000404065.3. Lineage (NCBI taxonomy): Eukaryota > Viridiplantae > Streptophyta > Pinopsida > Pinales > Pinaceae > Pinus > Pinus taeda. The sequence continues at coordinate 335,015 of APFE031027428.1, read as the reverse complement.
TCTTAGTGAGCAAATAATTGGCTAAGTGTTGGCCAGAGTTTCTCATTTGAGAAGAGAGAAGTATTATTCTTTTGTAGGTTGAGCTTAGAGCTAGAGCTAACAATTGTAATGGTTTCTCTATTCAACTAATTATTGCAAAAAGGCTTGAGGGATTTTCCTAATTGAGTTTCCCTAGAAATAATTGTGTATTTATGGTTTTTCTTATTGCATTTATGTGCATGCTGTTCTAAACTGTAATTTTCATTTCCCATATCAGTGGAGTAGAATTATGTCCCTTGTTTTCAGATTGAAATCTTAAGAAGTTGCAATTTCTGTCAAAATTTCTACAAGATTATCTCCTCTTGTGTTGATGTGATGGCTTCTTCATGTATTTTTTATAGGATAATGAGTTTTTGATGCATTTTTCTATTTATTGATATGCTGCAAATAACTATGATACATTTCTACATAATAGTTCATGGAAAGATGTTCGCCAAACTTGTTAATATGATATTTTCTAAAATAATGACACTCAATAATTGAAGAATTCACACAAATTCTAACAACTGACCTTTATACTCCACTGAATTAGCTTGATCTCACCCAAAATTATGATTGATTATGTAGTCTATATATTCACACTCTCAATGAAAATCTTATAGATTACATAGTTAGTCTACTTTATTTTTCCCGGGGGAACCCTAACTAGTAAACCCTAGCTTGCCAAGAATAAGTTGAAACCTTGATAGAAGGAAGAATGAGGAAGAAGTAAAAAGTTGTGAAATGGTAAAATTGATGCCACACTGATTCAACCCCCTCTAAGTGTGATATTTGGTCCAGTAGAAAGTGGAGACTTATAATTTAGGTTATCTCAATTAGAGAAAAACGTTAATGAAATATATCGTAGTATGCTGAAAAATGTGGATTTATCAAGTTCTTGAGAAAAATCTTAAAAGAGAAATGGAAAAGAAGATGAACGAAAATACAGAAGAAATTAAAAAGAATATAAATGAAAACAAGGAATAAATGAAAATTGTGCAGGAAGATATACAAAAATCCATCATGGAAGAAATAAAATAATTACAAAACATTATATTAAAAGATATCCCAAAAAGAGATGTCAATATCCAAGGAAATTAGGAACATAAGGAGAATCACGATGTTGATAATCAATCTCATATGGGGAGTATCCTATCACAATTGTAGAGCACAAAAATTGAATCATAGAACCATAATAATGACTTTTCAATCCAAGATCCACATCATCATGGCTTCAAGTTAGAAGCAAGGAACTACTACATTCCAAAGATCAATATGAGGAACTTTGATGGTAATGATAATATAACATGGATATTTTAGATGGAGAAATATTTTGATCTACACCAAGTGACATCCTTACAAAAGGTAAATATTGCATCCATGTTTTTAGAACAAGACCAACATGTATGGTATCAATGGCTTTGGGAAGCGAAAAAGGACTATGTCATAACTTGGTCCATTTTTATAGAGGAATTGATAACACATTATGGGGATATTAAGTACAACACATTCTTGATTCAATTGGTATATCTTTAACATAATGATCTAGCTATATAACATATTCAACAATTCCAAAGTTGAGTCTCAGAGTAAAGAATATTTCAAAGGATAATTTGTTAGACCTATTTATAGAAAAATTAAAGGAAATCATCTAACATGAGGTGCGTCTCTTTGAACCTAAATCTATAGAGCATGCTCTCAGTTTGGAAAGGAATGTTGAAAGTAAAAATATGGCCACTCAAAAATTGGTCACTAATAACTATAGAGAAAATCATGCTCTTTGTCCTTAATCGACAAGGTTGACTCTTCAACAAATGGATGAAAGAAGAGAAAATGGACTATGTTTCAGTTGTGACATCTAGTATATTAAGGGGCATAAATGTAGTGAGAAGAAATTATTCTACATAGACTATGAAGATGAAGAAGATCAATCAGTGAAAACTTCACAAGGTCTAGAGTTAGAAGAGACTACTCAAACAATCTATTTTCATGCATTGGTCAACATCATTACTCTATAAACCCTCCATATAGAAGGATATATCACAAATAAAAAGGTAATAACATTGATTGATTCAGGTAGTACCCATAATTTCATCAATTACAAATTGGAAAAATTTCTTAATTGCTTTGTAAATCCAACACAACAATTTCAAGTGATGATTGCATATGAAGGAACCATAAGTTTTTTAGGGAAGTGCCATAATATTAAGCTAAATATGGGGGGGTATTCTTTTTTAGTACCATGATTGCAATCCAAATGGGTGGTGCTAATGTTGTGTTAGGGGTCCAATGGTTATAATCATTAGGAACAATGCCCTTAATTTTTAAGATACTTTGATAATAATTTTCTAGGAAGGATAGGAAATTGAGCTTAAAGGTATCCAAGGAAAACCCAATGAAGTGACAAGATCTAATATCTTGACAAAAATGATTAAAAAAAGGGACACCATGGTGTAATTTCACAATTGTGTTCATTAAATGTTAAAAAATCTATCTCCTTTGCTACAATTTATCTCCAAAAAGATATCATCAATAATTCTAGGGTATTTGGAGAAATTCCTAAGGGTCTTCCACTTTCCCAAGATCATGACCATCTTATTCATTTTCAACCTAGAAGTGCACCACCTAACATTAAGCCTTAAATGTATCCACATGGACAAAAGAGTGAGAATGAACAAATGGTTCAAGGAATTTTAGAGGTTGGAAACATTAAACCTAGCCAAAGTGCTTTCTATTCACTAGTGGTGATTGTTATCAAAATGGAAGGTTCATGCCATATGTGTCTAGATTAAAAACATATCAACAAAATGAAAATAAAACATAGGTTTCCTAATCCTATGGATGACGAATTATTAGAGTAATTTCATGGAGAAATTTTCTTCACTATGTTGGATATTCATTTTCGATATTATCAAATCAGAATAAGGCAAGAAGATATTCCTGAAACAACATTTAGAACACATGAAGGTCATTATGAGTTTTTGGTTATGCCATTTGGACTTTCAAATGCACCTTAAACATTTCTAACATTAATGAATTTTACTTTCAAACCCATCGTTAGGAAATTTTTGTTAGTATGTTTTGATAACATACTAATCTATAAGAAACCTTGGGAGGAGCATGTACAACATGTGGATAGGAACTTGGAATTGTTAGAAGAGAAACACCTATATGTAAATCCTTCCAAGTGTGCCTTTGGGCTTCAATAAGTGGAATATTTGGGTCAATAACAAAATCAAAGCTATGAGGGAATAGGAAATCCCCAATACCATGAAGAAACTCAAATAAATCTTAGGATTGATAGGATATTGCCACAATTTTTTTCAAGAATTGTAGTTAAATAACAACACCCCTAACAAAATTATTAAAAAAGGAAGCATTTTCTTGGAATAAAGAAGCAAAAATCTTTTGACAAACTTAAAGAGGCTATGTGTACAACTTCCATCTTGGAAATGCTTGAATTCACAAAAATATTCATTATGGAGTGTGATGCCTTCGACCATGGCATTGGTGAAGTTTTGATGCAAGAAGGAAGGGACCCTGCCTATGAAAGTAGTGAACTTAAAGGAAATAAATTACTCAAACCCATGTATGAAAAGGAAATTTTGGCTATACTACATGCAATTAAAGAATGGTGTCCATACTTAATAGAAATACACTTAAAAGAAAAAATATATGATGATAGTCTGAAGTACTTCACAGAGAAAAGGCTATCTCTAGAAGAGAACAAAAATGTCTTTTAAAGATGTTGGTTATGACTTTGAAATTTTCTATAAAAAGGGAAGATAAAATATTGTGGCTGATGTCCTCTCAAGGAAATATGAAGACACAAATTGTTTACTATGCACTATTACCATTCAAAAATATGATAGTGTGGAAGAAGCAATGATAGAATGGCAACAAGATGAGAAGAAATGAAAGAATCAAAAGATACTAAATGACCCTAATGTGTTATAAAAATTCACGTGGAAAAATGATTTGTTATGGTATCAAGATCACTTATACTTATGCAAGAATTATCAACTCAAATGGAAGGTCCTTTTAGAATTACACACTTCTCCTATAGGAGTACATTCAGAGTTCTTGAAGACATGCCATAGGATCAAGAAATATTTTTGGGAAGGTCTTAAAGAATATTTTGAAAAGTTTGTGGAAAAATGTATGGTATGCAAACAAAACAAGGGAGAGACTATCAAGACTCTAGGGATCCTTCAACCATTAGCCATACCAAGCCAACATTGGGAAGAAGTTTCAATTGATTTTATTACAGGATTACATAAATATGAAGGAAAGAATGTCATTATGGTAGTGGTAGATCGAATGATAAAGTATGCCCATTTTTCATCTCTTTCTCGTCCTTTTAAATCAAGTACTATGACTAAAAAACATTCACAGAAACAACCCAAAAGCTACATGGAATAACAAAGGTTATTGTAAGTGATAGAGATCCAATTTCACTGGAAATTTCTGGATTGATTTTTTTTTTCTTGTTTGTGTACTAAATTGTCTCACAACTCATCTTACTATCCTCAATCTGATGGGAAAATTGATCTTGTGAATAAATGTTTAGAAGGTTATCTATGTTTCTTTGTATCTGATAAACAAATGTAATGGGTCAAATAGTTTCCCTTGGCATAATGGTGGTATAGCACATCCTTCCATGCCGCATAAAAAATGTAACCATTTATGGCACTTTATGGATATCATCCTCCATTCATCACATCACACTTGAAAGGAACTATATTGGATCAAGCAATAGAGGACCACATATCAAACCAACAAGAGGTTCTCTAACTATTGAAGGACAACTTGGTTATGGCACAAAATAGAATGAAACAATAAGCATGTCAACATTGCAGTGAAAGGGAATTTGAAGTGGGGGATTGGGTATTTATGAGACTGCAACCATATAAAAACATGCCTCTCAAGAAAAAAAATAAGGAAAATAAATTACCATTGGGGTATTATGACCCCTATAATTTTTTTTAGTGGATTAGAAGTATGGATTACAATGTGGAGTTTCCTCCATATTCACGTATACATCCAATATTCGATGTTTCTTGCTTAAAGAAGGTAATTGGTGACAAGATCCTAGTCCAAATTATTCTACCAAAGCTAAATGAAGAAGGGGAAATAATAACAGAAATAGAAATAATTTTGAAAATAAGTACCAAGAAGATGAGAAATCGAGCAATTACTAAGTACCTCATCAAATGGAAGAACTTAAGAGTGGAAGAAGTGACATGGGAAGATGATTTTTTCATGCATAAACACCCACATATAGTCAAGTGTTGAAGACAACACTTCTTTGAAGGGGAGGGGCACATTAAGCCATATCTAAGCCCCACGTTATCCCCAAAACCCCTTATTAAGGCCTAAATATTGAGTTATTATATTTATATTATCATAATTTTATGTAGGCTAGAACCCCTGATGGTTCCATTTTATGATAATTGTACCATTTGTATCCTATAAATATACTAAGGAAACCTATTCTTAGGATCATCAAATATCGTCTTGTACATTGTATTCATTATAAAAGGAGATTTCCACCACGAAGAGATCTATAATTATTTGTATTATCATTTTTAAGGCACAATGATCATAAAAAATCTTAGTCCATTTTAACAAATGAATTAATTTATAAACTTTATAAACTATTTTAAACATTTTCATATTATGGTGGTTTCATAGGGAACTCCTAGGAGCACATAACTACTGTGATTTCAAATTTTGACTTTAAAGTTGAAGTTACAAGTGTATGTTTTCATTTTTAAATGAATTATAATTTTAGGTTTTATACAAATGTGGTCCATTTTTTCCTTTCATTTGATTCAATGATATGACATGTTTTTCTTAGAGCTATCCTAGAAAGAAATATTGTTATAACTTTTTTTTTTGAGAATCATATGTTGTGAATATCATTGTCTATACCATCCCCATTAAGAATATTTTATTCATATTTATACGCTATTTTTGGTACATCTATGTGTCTTATTCTTTCAATAAATAGGACAACCACCTCTCTAAAAATGAAGAGGGAAGATATTCTTTGTCATTGTTACAACCAAAGATTTGATAGTCTAAGTTTTTTCCTATATATGTTGTCACCAAGACCTTGAACATTTCTAGTGATTAATAATGCTATATCTCATGGATTCAACAATAATTAAGAAAAATATATAAATAATTTCTTTAAATGAATCAAGTAGAGAAATTTAACATGATATAAAGCTATTATAATATGTAAGGATAATTTCAAACCCTTCACTTCTGTCTAACAAAGGTCGTAAATTTTATGTTACATGCACACACACACACACTAACAATAAAATAAAACACACACACACACACACACACACACATACTAATTAACAATAAAAATAACACACACACATTAACTAACAATAAAAATAACACACACGTTAACTAACAATACAAATAACACACACAAAAACACAATAAAAAAAATTGATAACATGTTGGAGTGATCTGGGTGAGGCCTAAGATCAAACATCCCAACTACTATTAAGAATGTTGGGAGAAAGGTGAACTTCATTGAGGCAAAGAGATAACCCTTACCAAAGTCAATATTTAATGCAACTTATTCCTTCAACATAGCTTAATAGATGTTTTGTTGTCTAAATTTAATCTTATATCAAAGGTTTTGTGTGTTAATATATCCCCATACGATAAAACACTTTAATTTTTTTATATACAAAATATTTTATTTTATTTTGATGTAACATGGTATAAAATTAATTTGAGTTATATTAATTGATTGCAATTTTATTTTAATATTAATGTAGAATCATTAAAATTAAAAAAAAAAAAACAATGGTGGGACTAGGATATTACTAGACTTTAGAGGAAAATAGTAAGTAACATTTCCTTGGGGACTTTGAGTGCTGACTAATGAACCAACAAGGTTGCATGCCCCAGATTGATAATTTTTTCCGATCTAATTGTCAAGAACATTATTATTTTTAGATAGTCTATGGTAGTTATTGGACAAGTGAGAAGGGATAATATAATAAGTAGATCAATTTTATCTTGAATGGTTAAGAAATTAAATGGTCTATTCCTCATTTTGAAAAGATACAGTTATTCCACATTTTCTCTTGTAATTCAAAGGTTGATGAAATGGAGAACTTGGTTGTTTACTTAGATAAAGGGGTTATAGTTAGAAATGGGTGTTACCTTGAATTAGTCTTAATACCTTAAGCAAGGATTACAGATCTCAAATGCCTGCCACCAATATAAGGTGTATTGATGGTTTTGTAATGGAATGGACCTAGGTGAGAATCATTAATCATCCTCATCTCTTTGAACTTGTCCTAAGCATTTCCTCCTCTACGCATTGTATTGTAATATTAGTGATATGATTTTTTATACATGGGTGGGATTTCTTTAGATCATGTTAGAATAAATAACTTATTTGTCACCGTGGAGATAGGGTCTTTCATAGGTAGAGTTGATTTGTTTGCTTGGAAGCCCAAATTGGTAGTTGGGAAGGTGAACCTATTCAATCTAGATCCTAATATCTAAAAAATGATATTTGACATCCTTCATGTTAAGTTTTGTTAGCTCTACTCTTTTGTATATCTAATTAGAAGTGGTACTTTTTGTGGCACACATATTGAAGCTTGGTAGGGTATAAACTTATTAGTTTTTTCTATCTCTTTTATGACTCAAATATAAGCATGACATAACATGACCAATATGGAAATTGTGCAAATTGTGGGCTCATGGAGATACATATAACATTAAGAAGGTTGAAAACTAATATGGGTGGTTTACAAAGACAATATTGCATGCTAATGAACAATTGGAAGCTTATCCAGTTAAATAGGCACAATTCGAAACCAATTGGGAGGCTTAAAACCATATAATTGACAAAAATATAATGGAATTTAACATGAATTGCAACATTATTATCAAGTCTTTTTTCATAGTTCTCAGTCCCATGTTGATCATCCTATGGAGTCCATTGGCTTAATAAAGGGGCAACTTGAAGAACCAATAATGTAACAAGTTTACGAAAGCCTGAAAAATAATGTTCCAACTATATAAGGTACTATAAGCCTAATTAATGAATATATGACCGTGGAAGATGCATGGCATGACTTTCCCTAATGTCACTACCTTTTAAGTATTCCCAATACATTTTGATAGATGTCAGTTTTTTAGGGTCTATAGATGTAGATAATGTTAGAAGAAAATATGACGTAGGTTTAGATATGAAATACAACTTCTAAGCATTTTTTTTATATCTCGAAACATTTAAATTCTATCTTACGGTGCAATAGCCTCTATATATCCTCTAATTATTGGAGGTTTTATTATCAATATATTTATACTTGTTTCTACAAAAAAAAGGAAAAAGGAAAATTTTGTGGGGAAATTAAGAGATGCCTTACCACATTTCTAAATAGCAATCTTAGTAAACTTGTTAGTGTAAATTGGTGTGTCTTATTTAAAGATATTTAGACTAGATACGTGTTGGCATAATATTAGTCAAATTCCTAGTTATACTCGCAACAACTGATTCAACTAATACCTTAAATTTAATATAGTATAAATTTACTATGACATTAAGAGACACATTTAGACCTTATATTTCTTTCAAATATTAATAATAACCTTATTAGTGAACCTTGAAGTAATATTCACATTATCATTTAGCACATCATCATCATACTAATAAACTATATAATTGTATGTGGACTAAGGTTAAATCCTACTAGAAAGAACATGACCCCAACGAAGGTATCAATGATGACCATAAGGGAATTGGCTTTCCTTTAGATACTATTTAGACTAGAGTCACTTTTTCACCAAAGTAAGACCTCAAACTACTTTTGAGTAGTTAAGAGGTCATCTTCCTCTAATGTAAGAAAATGTGTGAATGACCCAAAGCCTAGAGACATATGGCATGAATAAAATTATGCTCCCTTATTAAACACTGGCAAGTTATTTCAAACAATATGTTTTTCCTTGAGTTATAGTTATGAGTCAACCTATATTTATAAATAATAATAAGTAATAATTATCCTTATTATGAATTGGCACTTACATTATAATAGGTTTTAATAACTTTAAAAAAATCGAAGAAAAAAAAACAAATAAACCTAAAATTATATAACTCTAAAATCATTTAACATAACATAAACTATATATATTTTTATAATTAAATTAAATTATTCTAATTTCATATTATAAAACACATGATTTTTAAATACTTCACCAAAATATATATGCTTCTCCTTTTCATCCTATAAAGGTTAAATACTTCACTCTAACTCACTTTCATGTTCCATTATTATGTATAAGAGATTATATTTTATATTGAGTCTATACTTTGCATTGAGACATAATACATGTTCTACAAAATGTAACTTGTAATTATTCTTCTCGTTCTACAAATTCAAGCCATGTTCAAATTCTACATACTATAATGTGTATTCTTGTTAACACTTTGACCTTAATGGTGGCAAATTATCTATATCCAACAACTTAAAAAATTGTGGATAAAAATGGTGGCAAAATTATCCATACCCAAAGACTTAAGAAATACAAAATTGACAAAGTATAAGAGAGACAATGATAAGTTATAATCTAAAATTTAACATAGCACAACAAATATTAGTGTTGCTAATACCAATGAAAGGAAAGAAATTAAAAATATGTCAATCTTAATCCTAGAAATATTTGGAAGTGGAGCCAAAAATTTTGAAGGAAAACCATAAAACTTGGGAACAAATCATGTGGTTGTCAACTATAATTAGAAAGTAGATTGATAAATGCATATGTCTGATCAATTTTTTTTATAAGAGAGTATATCAAAATAAAGAACTCAACTATGCGAGGATATATATATATGTAAGTTATTTAATAGAGGAGGTTATCTCAACTTGTCGTTGCTCATTTTGCTAGGCATTTGACAAGTTTTATGCTAGTAGGTGTCTAGTTTGAATCCCCCTAAATGAAGCACACTATTTCACATCAATAGATTTATTAAAGACACAAAACACAAATGTATGCATGCATGTACATGCACATATGCTTATGTGCACACAGACACACACACACACACACACACACACACACACACACACGTGTGTGTGTGCGCGCGTGCACATGCAGGCAGACACATACACACACTTATCTATAAAAATTTGTCGTTGCATCTATATAACATTAAAAAAAGGTTCCTAGCACCCTTAACTCTAGTTAGGATAAGTGCGAGTCAACTAAATTGAAAATGAGATTCAAGAATATATGACAAAATAGATAATGATAGAATAATAAGCTAGTTAATGAGTTAGTTTCTTCAATAATCAAGTAACCAATAATTTAAATAGAAATTTTCTTGAAATAAATTCTTAACAATTTAGCTGATTTAAGCAAAGTCTTTTGGTAGAAATCACATAAGAGAAATTTTTGGCCGACGTGCTTCAAACCAACAAGAGTGGTTCATCATCAGGACAAGATGAAGAGACAGACTATGGCAAAGGCTTAAATAAAGAGAAATGTGGAGACATAATTTCAAGTAACGGCTATATTTTGAAATAATATTTAAATTATGATATTAATTTATTAATATATTAAAAACAAATATTGTATGATTTTCTAGGCCAAAAATTTCTCTTATGTGATTTATGGATCACAAAAGCTTGAATACAGAAATTTAGCTGATATAATTATGTAAAGAGAAAGGCATACCCCTATCAAATGTAAAATTTGAAATAGGAAGCTTAAGCAACCTTCCAACTTGATACAAAAAAATAACAACTTTTTCTTTTTCACACCAATGATCCAAGCACAAACTATGGACAATTATAAGGGGCAACCTAACTTCCAGCTAAGAAATCCATAAATTAGAGATTGAGAGAGCCCAAGCCCTCACTTAACAAGGTTATATTAAATAGGCTTCCACATAAGTCTCTCACACATTCTAGCTTCCAATAACACTTCCTTTCTCTTCCAAATTTCCTAAACCATACCAAAAATCATCCAACTTAATTGCGACTCTTGCATTTCAAAGCCAAAAGTTAAGAATAGAAGCCCCCAAATCACCCCCTTCTCCTCCATAAAACCTTGCACATAAGTCACACAATTCAAATAGAATAGTTGTTTTCACGCAATTCACCATTTGTCTTGTTACTTCCAGGCACATGCATCTAATTAATTTTCGTTAACTTAATTAATGTTTGACCTACATTTGAATATAATATTATCATTTCTTATTTAATATTTACTATTTACTATTTTCATTTGATCCCTTTTAGTAATGCACATAGATCACTCAAATAGATTTCACATAAATTTCACCTAAATCTAGTATTACTATTGTATAGTTGAGGTATCAAGGCCTTTCTCTTCTTGCTCCAATAAGCATTATAAGGTATATAAAAAAAGATATTCACAAATTTCTTTGGCAAGAGGGGAAATCAAACATAATTTTTTTTTTAGTCAATTGAAATATAGTCAGGGGTATTGGCATTATGATGCATGTGTTGTACTTCATGGGAACCCACTTGTAGCAGAACAACTCACTTATATATGGTAACTAGGTGAATCTACGTAACTAGATAAATCTACAGGAGAGATATCAGATGTGACAGAATGCATGGCAGTTGTGTATAGATGTGACAAAATGAAGGGTAGTTCAAAGGAATCAGATCAGAAGTAATGTACAATGGAAAATCACATTATAACATGTCTATTCATAGGGAACAAAGTAAAGGTACAAAAGAATAGGATGAAGGAAAAAAGGACTACATATCAGAATCAAGAAGTTAAAGAAAAAGGACATTTTCAGGTATGTTAAGCTGTATATGTGGGTTCACTATACAAAAAGAGCGTATACATGTGGGTTCATTGTACAAAAGGAGCGTATACATGTAGGTTCACTGTACAAAAAGAGCGTATACGTATGCACACACTTTCACAAGAGGAAAAGCATGTATGGGTTGGAAAATCAAGGAAATTCAAGGTTAAAGAATACCAAGGGTCAATACAATGGTATTAGCCCACAATATTGAGTGGAGTAATGGCTATTTGATCTCGTATAAAAATACCATAGGTTCTAAGTGTTTTTTTTTTCCAAGGTATTAAGAAAGGATAAAACTATATGAGGAGGAGAAGATCAAAGAGATATGGGCACAAGTAATGAATATCTTATGAAGTGTTAGATCAAAAGGAATTATGCATGTTATGGGTTTTTGATGCTTTGCTTGATTTGGACTAAGTATGCACCTGAATGTTTGATGATGGATGAGATCTAATGATGGATCAGGATCATAATGACTTATCATTATAAGATCTCATAATGGATAGGTTAGATCTGAGTGCTAACAAATGTTTTATCCTTTATATGTTATGATATGGGTATGACTAAAGTCTATAATAGCTACGAAGTTAGAAGTAAGTATTTGGAGATCTATATGCTGGTTCGCTTTGGTGAAGGTGCATATACACGTGGGTTCAGCTCTTCCAAGTAGCGTATGCCAAAGAAAAGTCTATTGTTCAGAGTTCACTGGTCTATCTGATCAATGATGCTATTTTACTATTGTTTGTCAATGATGTCTTCATTAGATCTAAAAGTAAAATTGATTGTATAAGGAGATTGAGTCTGGTTGATTGATTGATTGAGTAAGAAGGGTGATCCTTTCTACTATCTGTTTAGAACTCTAAAAATTGACAGTAGATCTTCAGAATGCCACTAATTGGTACAGTTTTCGGTTTATAGGTTTTATGATTTAGTATATTTAGAGGTATAAGCAGGTTGGGGTAAAGGAAGTAGTGTATACACACAAGTTGGATTCATTGAAGGAGAGTATACATTCTGACACATGATTTTTGAGGCTACAGTTGGTTCTCGTTGTTGATGTCGTGTTCTAGGTTCAGATCTGTGTACTGGTTAAAGTGATCTGTCTGTTCCAGTTGATTGGTTGAATTTGATTAAGTTTGACTAGATGGTTGATTCATTTGTGATTGTTTGATTCAGTATTTTAGAGGTTTCAGTGGTTGATTGATTTAGTTATGGTTGATTCAAAGATTGATGATTTGGTTTTAGTTATATCAGAGATTGATGATTGGGTTTGAGTGACTGGTTGATGCAGATGTATTTGCTAGGTGTATTGCAGTAGTGTTTGATTTTGAGCTTCAATGTTACTAATGGGTCCAGAATGAAAATTGGATGAAACATGGCCTTCATATTGTGTTGTTGTGTACCAGGAGTATCAAATCTGAAAATTTATGAAACGTGGTCCCTAGAGGATACTGAGGGTTGGAGCCTTCAGTGAGGAAGTCGAAGCTTCTTGCCAATAGTGGCTGGTGATTTGATCAGGGGGTTGGAGCTCTCTTCTAGTATCAGTTGGAGAACAAGTGAAGGTTGGAGCCTTCTATAGGTCGACACCTACATACTAGTAAATGTATCGGCTAGTACAAGAGCTAAGGGGTTGTAGTTCCCTTCTAGTAGAAGCTGGAGAACGAGAGAAGGTTGTAGCCTTCTGTAGGTGGGTGCCTGTGTACTGGTATGAATCTAAACCTGTACAATATTGTAAACATACTATTCTTTATATTAAAAGAAGACAGAGACAACAAGAACATGTGGTTTTTCTCCTGCATTATTTTTCCACCTTAAATCTTGGTGTTCATGTGTGTTGCTTATGTGTGATGGTTTATTTTTTTATTACTGCACATGGTTACTGTTTAATGTTTAACAAATTACTGATGCACTAATTAAAGATCAACATATGATGAATTAACTGAATCATAAGTTCACTGGATATACGTTGGTTGCCTTAAGAACAGTTACGTGCACACGTGAGTTACCTTCACTGAAGTAGCGTATATAAATATGATTATGGAAATGAAAAAGTTATTGATTTGTAAACACTGATTAACGCCCCCCTAGTATTATTCCCAACAAGGGGCCCATTGGAAAGACGAGGATTACATATTAAGTATCCCATTTTAATCAATATTGCATTAGGAGTCAAGATCTTATGGTGTTTGATAAAACATGGAAAATAATGGTGGAAGATGATGCTACATAAGTACTTGTAGGCACCCTGAATGGTGTGATTAGGGACATAGGAGGGGGTGAGGGTGGCATATCCACCCTCACCTAAAGTAATAATTGAGGGAAATATGGCAACCACCCTACCTCATGGTTTTGATGTGGTGTAAGTTTGGCAATACTGATCATTCGAACAATAATGAATTCTTGAATAGGATGGTCATTTCTTGCATGTGACATTGGATTTGGATGATTATGTTTTGGATTTAGGAGTTTCTCGATGTTCTTTCATGTTGGTTGGTGATGGTGATCAATGCATTTCTATTTGGTTATGTTAGTATTTTTTCAACCTTGGAAACTAATTTTCTCCCTGGTTTTTCTTGGGCATGTCTTGGTAAGGTTGCCTCTTTTCCACGGAGTTGGTTGTCTAGTGTAGCTATGAATTTCTTAGCACCTTTATGGGGGAAGGAATAGGTCGTCCTAGCCTATGTGATTACACCCTTATTTGGTTTTAGTTCTTCTCATATTATAGTTAGAGAGTTCGAGTTAGGAGAAGACACAAATTTGATTACATGTTGGAGACCTTTGAAGAAACTTTGGGTTTTGGTTGTCTCCAATAATTGGTTGGCACCTATATATTGGTATTGGTTATCTCCAATAATTTTTTGATAAAGCTATGGATATTTATTTCCTCTAGTAATTTTTTTGGACCTCTTTTTTAGTGGGTGGTTGTAGACACGGGTAGTTTCAAATTAACATTAATCATCGGAAATGATGCTAAGGAAACAGGTCAGGCCTCATCATGGTGTAGGTGGAAGGGGATTTCATGGTGGTGCACATGCAAGGGCTAGGAATTATTCTTCCACTTGGATTTTTCACATGTAGGCACCTCCATAAATTCAATAGAAGTTAAAGGAGGAGAGGAAGAAATGATCACAAACCATGATTGTCACTCTAACTCTAAGGTAATTATGATTGTGGCTAACTAGGTGACTGACACTAGTCACATGAGATTTTGTCTAAGAAAATATCTACACATGATTGATATCTATTGGTAGCTTAAGTGAATCTTCGATAAATTCCTCCTGGAAAAGAATGACACAAAAGATGAAATGTTTTTGATGAAGGATGAGCTCAAATCATAGATAAGAGAAATGGACACACATCTAATGAGGGTAGAAATAATTATCATGTGTGAAAAAGGAATTGTTCCTCCAAATAAACCCATGGATCAAGTTCCTAATAAGGTGGATGTTTCCATCTCTTCTTAATTATTTCTCAACCTATATTTGCATGTGAAGATTATTACTCTTTGTTTTTTTGTTTAGATGTTACTTTCTAGATAGACTTGATTGTAGATATCTAGGATGAGAAGCCATGGTCCTACATCATTTTTAAATTGTATTTTGTATGTTTATTTTTTGGACAAGAGCCCTCCTATTTTTCCAATAGTATAATTTCCCTGGTGGTTGACCAAGTCATATAGGAGGCTAGATACCATGTAATTATTTCCAGCTAATAGAAGTATTTAATTTATAAAATGAAAAAGTAGAAGTGCTTGTAGGCAATATAACTTGGAAGTTTATAATTTCCTTATCCAAATATTTGTTGCTCCTATATGGCATCCTTGCAAGTATGTGGTCCCAATTGTCCATAATTTCCTTTCTTGAATTCAATGAATTATAATGAAAATAAGGCTCTACGAGGATATGACCCTTGGTCAATTAGATCTTGATCAAACTCTTGAAATAAGTGATCTCAAGGTTTGTCTTCCTTTAATGGGAATCAATACCTTATATGATCTATTCTTGTGGGATCTGACTAGAAATCGAAGCTAGATAGGATGGAAATCACTACCCATCCCTAAGAAACTTAAGGTTAAATTTTAATACCTTTCCAAACTCCCAAGAGAGGTAGCTCTATTATAATTGACCATTAACGATTCTAGAGGGTGAATCCCAAAAGATGGATCATACTTGGTAAAGTGAACATATGGAATCATTCTCAAAGAGAGCCAGTTACCTTCATGGGAAACCATTTGGAAATAAAACTAGGGTGGGGACATGTTGCCAATGGTTCATTTTTTTTTTGAACGTTGAGAAATAGGAAATTTTTGACGATGAAAATATGAAGAAAAGAGGCATCCAAGTACCCTTTTACTGCACAATTTATTGGTGCATTAAAAAATCTATCCATAATAATTTTATAGACTATGAATTCATTTCTCAAGTTTGGAAAATTTCATTTATAGAGTTAGGTTATTCAATCCAAACAATAAAGGATTGGAGAGAGATCCTCGTTATTTGGCATAATACATATCTATGATCCTTCATCAATATGCCTTTTTCTCAAAATAACCTGGGTCATGCTGCCTAAATTACTGCTTTTGAATATCTAGCTCCAAAACAAAAGAAATTTTCAATTAGGAACATCTCCTTTGAGAAATGAAAAGTCAAGTGGTGGATTATTATATGATATTATTCATTCTCATGGATTTAGGAAATGTAATTGATGAGCCCCAAAATTGGTAACAATTTGGGCTCATTTGGGCTCATTTTCATTGTTCAGCCCTTGTTCAAATCCATCATTTTCTATAGTTTATGCATTATTTCTAGTATGTTTGTGTCTGTGGTACGAATAAGGGAAGTTACTTTTCCTAGGTGGTTAACATGTGTCTATTTCAGGTTTTTTGACGTATTGGAGCAAAGTCAAAGAAATCATGAGCTATAAGGAAGCCAAGCTTGAAATGAGGACTTGAAGGAGGGATGTCCACGGCATTCAATGACCTTTCCTCGGGATTCTCACCTTCAGCTCCGAGCTCCAAAGACCACCGAGCTGAATCTAGAAGGTAGCCAAACAACATTTAGAAAGGGGTTGTTTGACTCACAGTTTGACAGCCGAGTTCCACGGATTGAGGAGGCCAGCTAGGTCCCTCGTTATCTATAAATTTTGAGGCCTCAGCCTTCGTAAAAAGACTTTTGAATCTATTGTGTACTTTGTACTCCAGTGCTGCAGCAGCTCTATTTCATTTTCTTGTAGCCATTTTTGGCAAAACTGTTATGACTTTTTTTGAATAATGATAAGCAGTTTGGTTTCCTAACAAGTCTGATTTTTTTATAGGAGCCAAAGCTCTCAGGGTTGGGCCCAACCTGAGAGCCTAGGACCTCCTTTCTGTACCATTGTGTTTCTTTACGTATCACTGTTTTTTTTTCCCTCTCTTTTATGCATTTGAACACCTTGCTGATTAAGTAGATTTTGTTATGATGCTGGAATAGATCACTGTTTATGAATGGTTTTGGTTTAGATGTTTTGGTAGAATAATAACAGCAAAGATCTCCAAGAAAAAGAGACAACTACACTCCTGGTTTCACCTCGGCCTTATTGGGTTTGGGGCTGGAATTGAGGAAAACAGGGCTGCCTCACAAAAACACTAGTTTGCTGCTTATGCAATCTTTTTAGTGTGCTTGTTTAATTGCAGAGATTAGTCATGGGGTTGGACATCTGAAATGTTTCCTTACATAGATGGTGTACCAGGTTTTCTTCCCAAATAAAGTTACTGCTCATTTGTGTTGATTGATGGATAGAATATATTAGTTTAGGATTTGATCATTTGCAGGTTTGTGTAGAATTGATCAAGGCCCACTATGCAAGGTATCCTCCTCCTTCATCCATCCTCCCAGAGAATCATCTAAGCCTCCTGTTCTGTGTCATAGCTAAGCTGCCTTCTTTTTTTTCCCATCTATCCTTTATGTCTCCGAAACCTTACCTTCTTGCTCATCATTGCCTTAGTCATCTCCGAGCCAAGTCAGCCTTCCACCAAACCTCCCACTAGTCCTCGGGCCATGTTTAGACCCCTATCCTACCTTTAGATCCATTCATGCACCTTCCCTCATGCATCCACCTCCTAAAAACCGATTTCCAAGTTTCCTGTAGAAATTTTGAAGTTTCTTGTAGAAATTTTGAAGTTTCCTGTAGAACCCCTGCAGACTTCCTGTAGAAGCTCACAAGTGAGGTTTTCTGATAGCCAAACCTTGTGAGACTCTGGGGAAGAGTGCTAGGGGCCCCTTAGACCCTCTCTGTGCCTCTCCAACTGCTTCCAAGCATTCCTCTTCCTTGGTCCACTCCTGCACAGTGAAGCACAGTTCAACTATATGCATGTGAGAATCGACACTTAATCAAGAAAATACAAAAGGATACTTTCCAGAACAAAAGTAGACTAAGACATGTGCATTTTCCCTTTTTGAAGTCAATGGCATCTCATTCAATAGTTTGCATTCTCATTCTTGCATCAATAAGACTAGCTAGTAGAATTAGGGTTTGCATTTCTTTTTGGCTTTCAGTTTCTTTTTGCAAGTAGATTAGCTTCCTTTGAGTTAGCTTTCGTCCATCAGTTAAAAAGCTTCTTCTCAGAGCTCATAGAAGTTGGCTTAAACCCCTAGCGGACTTGTGCCAGCTGACCAAGTGACAGCTGCGGCAAGAGCTAGTACTTGTGCATACAACACCGTTGCTTCCAAGTTTGTTACGAACAACCGGGTTGATAAAAGTAAAGAAGGGAGTCCGAGGAGTTGCAACATTATTGATGCAATACTGGAGCCCACCATCTTTTTGGCGTCGTTGCTGGGGAAGCATCAGAGTATTGGTGATTGTTGCTATTCTTCTATTTTTCCACTACAAACTTCTGCTAAGTAGTTTATTTCATTTCCATTCTGCAATTTCATTCCTGCAAAAGTAGAGTAGACATTTCTTACTTTCCTAGATTAGACTTCAAATTCCGCAATTTCAATTCTGCAAGCATAGATTAGAATTTCAATTCTGCTTTCATAGATTAGCATTTCAATTCCGCATTTTCCTTTCACTAAGATAGTTAGCTACAGTTCAACCTATTTAAGTTTTGCAGGTACAAAAGAAAAAATACAAAAGCAAGAAAAAGTCTTTCCATTTCATGCCTCGTAGGAACAGAGATAAGACCGGCAAATTCTTACCCAACACCCCCACCACATCACTGAGTCAACTTTCTCTCTTCTCTGGTGACAGTGAGCCAGAGGAACCTATAGCTGAACCTCCTGAGATATACGAAGATCCTATAGTGGAAGAAGAGTTAGAAACCATTCCATCTGCAGCCATGGCTGAAAACCGAAACGGGAGAAGAGAAGATGAGAGAATAGAGGGTGCCTTTCCCATTCAAGAGACCAATGGAGACATGAAGATGAAAAACATAAGTCCCTCCGCGCTACCTCATTTCCATGGTCTGACTTCTGAGGACCTTGATACCTTCTTGTTTGAGTTTTTTGTCCTTTGTAGAACTTATGACTATGCTGAGGATGAGCAAAAGTTGAAACTCTTTCCCTCTACCCTCAAGGATGTAGCATTACGCTGGTTCATGGGGTTACCTGGAAACAAGATCACCACTTGGGCTCAAATGCAACAAGCCTTCAACACCAAGTACAGAGACTACTGTATTTCCAAAGAAACTAAGGGGGAAATCTTTCGGATGACCATGGGCAGTGACGAATCTTTGGAAGACTATGAGGAGAGTTTCCAACTCAGTTACAAATGAGCCAGGTGCACACTTGACCCGGAATCTCTGAAGTTGGTTCTGCTCTGAGGAGTCCCTGAAGACCTTTTGGACACCCTTAACCTGCTAGTTGGAGGAGATATCTACCAACTACCTTATGAGGACATAAAGACCGTGTTTAGAAACCATTCTAGGGCAGCCCAGAAGAAAGGTAGGGGGAGTCATCTCTCAGCTAACACCTCCCTCTCCAAGCATGAGTTTGCTAACCAGATGGAAGATCTTAAGAGCGAAATGAGACAGACCATTGCCATGCAACTTGATACCTTCATAATCCAGCAAAAGAAGGAAGAGGCTGAGAAGGCCTTGGCCATTTTTTGTCCTAGATGCACAAGGAAACACCCCAAGAATGAGTGCCCACTACACTCAGTAGAGGTACGTTTCGTGTGTGAGGAAGACCATCCCACTAACCAATGCCCTACCTTGCTTGGATTTAAAGCCATGTACCTAGGGACCGAGGTGGCTACTAAACCTCTCTACTTCCTCAATCAAAGGAGGCCTCATGGACCCAGGCCTTATCACCAGGGAATGCAAGGGACATCCCAAGCTTACTACCACCCCAACCAACCCGCCCATATGCCTTCTTGGGGCCCCCCTGCTCATCCTTCATGGTCCGCACCTCCTCCATGGTCTTATCCATCTCCATACCAAACTCAACCGCCCTCTCACTCGTTTCACTCTCATGCCCAGCCACAACCTCAGTGGAATGCACCTCAACTGGGGTGGAGG